>WBMW01005165.1:214828-309648 GCA_013396635.1 Penelope pileata
AAACTTAATCAGGACCGCTAGCTTTAGGCCAATCAAGGGAAAAAAAACAACACAAGTTCTTTTTAGTCAGAAAGACTCTTACAGGACAGCACAGTAGTAGTAACACACACAGTATTTACAAAGTGGTATGATTCAAGTCTGGCAATATGGTGGATCCTGCTAGTTAGGAAGGGAGATACGCTGAAATGATTAACCTGAGAACAGCTGCTGAATTTCATGAAGTGTAGAAGTTCTGGCAAAGGAAGAAGAAATGCCTTCAGCTGAATTTCCATTAGGTGCAGTTTTCTTTCTGATGGAGACATGTTTGGAATTCTGGACAACATAAGTAAGTTTGACTGTTCAAAATCAATAATGTCAAGCTGACACTATAGAACAAAAAAATGTTACCTTAATGGAAGAAAGAAAAGTTTAGAGAGAGGGAAAAAGAGCTAGCAGGGATCTTGCTCAAGTAGATCTAACTACAGACTTGTGCAAAACCTTAAATTTACAGGAAAGGACGAGCGTCTACCAACAAATGCACCTCGTACTAATCAATCACCTAATGTAAAAATGCTTGAAATAAACGCACTTAGTATGGATTTTGTCAGCTCTTCAATTAGGACTAAATTCACGGCCACTCAGAAAGCTTCTTTTAATTGTGTTCTTTGTGGCAACTCCTTCTCCCCTGGCACTCATCATCAACCCACCTTATACTATCAGTCCCCCAACGGTGAACCTGAGAAATCAATCTGCTAATGTATAATTTGTAAAGCTCCTCTGACTAACAAATGGATAATTGATTCTTTCACAAATGCTGCATCCCAGTGGATATGAACTGGATGAACAAGAAACATAAGACTGGATTTCACTTCAATTCTGTGAGAAATGCAATATTTACAAGCTAGGAATCTAAACGTTTTAATAGTTGCCTGTGACTTCATGCCTTTTAGCTATGGTTAGCAGGCAAGCAACACACACATTAGGAGTGTGAAAAGCAAAGCAATGTTCAATCATACTTGCAGCAAAGCTTGTTTTACTTCAAGAGGTTCTGAACGCTAATACAACCCACTTACGTAGCATTGTCATCCACTCTTTAAGAGGAACTTTCAGGAATATTTCCTAAATTAACCAGAAGATTTTTAATTATCAGTCTATGCACGTGCACACATATATACGTATCCAAAGGAGAAAATCAACGGTAAGTCTTTTCTGCTACATTAGGTTCTTATCATTCTGGACCTACCTAACCACTCTGTAGCTCATGTCCATACTACAGGAAGACTTTATGTATATGGAGTTTGAATTGCAATAAAAATTAAAAAAATATATAAAAAACAAATCTGATTCTTACAGGTGCCTATTTTTTATTTATTTGTGTGTTTTCATCTGCACGACATTCACATAAACACTTAAAACTCCTGTGTCCAGCAACATGATCTCATTTCTTAAAAATGTTAATCCACTGGAATATGAACTACCCTTTTATATTTGTATTCCTTCCACCATGAAAATGGCTTGGAATGTACTTATAATATGGAAGTCTCCAAGTGTCAGTGCTGATTTGTAAACGAACTGCCTCAGTTATTGCCATGACTAAGCCAAGATGCTCTAAAAATATAACCCTTGTATTAGTAGGATGAGGAACCTTTTCTGAATATAGCCTCAACTCTTCAGTTTTACATTTATAAATTAGATTATCTATACTACATTGAATTATGAGAAACAACGTTGTTAAGACTATTGAAAAAAAAATAGGCGAGTACTAAATATTCTCTTTCTCCAAGTGTGTCTTTCCAATACAAAATTATAACCTCAGGCCAAACAGGAGAAAGTCTTATTTAACTACCTTGCCAAAAAGGAAGTTGGACTTTTCATGGTCTTTTCATTTTGGGAAGCAAGAGGAGATGACAGGAAATAAAGCACACAGTAGAAGACACTCTCAATATTTAAAAAATATCACAGTGCTGCGCTGACTTACACACAGTTTGCAGATTCGTAAAATTTTACTGACACAACAGAGGGAAAAGCAACCCGAAAAAGCAAGGCTATATCATGGTTTACCAATAACATGGTAGAAGTACATATATACACTTATGTGTGTACGCACAACTGTGAAACTTAATGTAGCAAAACAAAGGTTTAAATTGAAAATGCAGCTTTAAAATGTACAGAATGACGTTTGCTACCACCTGCAATAGAAATAGCATATTCGGAATTTAAAACACAAATTTTAATTTGATGAAAATTTACTAATATCCACACCAAAGAGGTTTTTGTACTGGTAGTATTCTGATAAGTAAGTGAGGATTCCTGCTCCAGTGCTTTTCCTGTAACACTCATGAATCTGTCATTCTCCAAATGAACAATGGGAGATTATATTGGTTAGACAAAAAAGGAGGGGGGAAGGCTGGGGAGAGTAACAAGGTCTGGGACATGGAACAATAACAACATTAACTTTTATTTTGTCTGCGGAAAGGCAAATCTTGCCTACAAAAAGAAAGATCTCAAAAGCTTGTCTAAATCTAAGGGAATATGAGGACAAGGAATCTCTCATATACGGTCTGAGAAAGTGAGAAAGATCAAAAAGCCTACAGTGATTTCAATACTTTCCACATCAGTGAATCCCTTAATCTTGTTTGTCAACTACAGGAACTAAGCAGAAACACATCCAAAGAGAAAAATTAACAAGCAATCTCCCTAAACCTGTAGTATTTGCTAGATAACCAGAACGCTTGTCTAGGAATGATGGAACTATGATTGAAAACAAATTGATATTGAAAGCCTACACCTCTTCCTAGCAGCGTTTAACTGTTAGCTAATTCCTGACACATCTCTTTTCTCTTAAACAGAATCTCTTTTCTCTTAAAACACTAGTGTGTAAAGCTATGTCCTTCTGGGAGCTCTGTGCCATAGTAGACAAATTACTCCCTTTTCCTCCTCTCCCCAGGTCCCCTTTGCCATCCACTGTGGAACCGCACGGCCTCAGAGATGAAATGCCCTAAGCCTGCCTCTACTTTGTTGTCACAATCTGTGGATCAAAGTAATCTGAGAATACACAGCAATATTCTCCATGGTAGTATGGGAGAACTGACAATATGCAGCTGTATTCCCCACTGCATACTTACGGGAGGGCTGAAATAAGGGCTGCAGGTGATGACTCCAAATACATGCCTCAGAAATGTCAACACGTGGTGGGAGAAGACTATTCCACGTGATCTGGAGGTGCACCTCACTGATTTCTCGATCAGCTTTCCTTTCAGAACAGCTCCCCATGCAAAATGAACTTTGAGAATTCATCTACCCTGCTCTCGTGAGACCTCGCCTGGAGTATTGTGTCCAGTTCTGGGGCCCCCAACACAAGAAGGATGTGGAGCTGTTGGAGCGGGTCCAGAGGAGGGCCACGAGGATGATCAGAGGGCTGGAGCACCTCCCCTACGAGGACAGGCTGAGAGAGTTGGGACTCTTCAGCCTGGAGAAGAGAAGGCTGCGGGGGGACCTGATAGCAGCCTCCCAGTACCTGAAGGGGGCCTACAGGAAAGCTGGGGAGGGGCTTTTTACAAGGATAGATAACGACAGGACAAGGGGTAATGGCTATAAACTGAAAGAGGGTAGATTTAGACTAGATATAAGGAGGAAATTCTTCCCTGTGAGGGTGGTGAGACACTGGAACAGGTTGCCCAGAGAAGTTGTGGATGCCCCCTCCCTGGAAGTATTCAAGGCCAGGCTGGATGGGGCTTTGGGCAGCCTGGTCTAGTGGGAGGTGTCCTTGCCCATGGCAGGGGGGTTGGAACAAGATGATCTCTAAGGTCCCTTCCAATCTGAACCATTCTATGATTCTATGATCACAAAACATTAAGTTTCCACGCAGGCTTCTGCATTACAAATTGAGCAATCTAAAACTCTGAGGATCAAACTTACTGGGGCACTTAGTAAGAACCCCCCCAATGTCATTGATGTACTTAACAGGAAGTGAGTAGTGCGAGATTTTTCTCCATTTCTTGACAAATCACAATTCAAAGAAGTGACTGATGAGAGGCCAACCAGGTCATACAGTGTGTGTTCTTGTCAGGACAGGTTTGCTTTAGAGATTATTCTATTGGTGCTTTGATCAAACAACTTTTAAGGAAGCAACGAGGCTCTTGACTATTCTTCTCAAGGGTCATTCATTGTTTTGCTAGCATCATTTCTAGGAAGGTTTTCACAACAGCCATGTCAATCATCTCTCTCCTTCTCCCAGACAAAACACTGAACAGGGGACTTGACCACATGGAACCTAGCATCCCTGCTTCTCCATACATTCCATCATTCCCTTCACACGTATGCAGCTTTCTTCTTTCTATCTGCAATGAAAAACTGCACTAAGTATTTTTTCCAGTTATTTTAGCCTGTCAACCATTCTACTATAGATGATGATCCCAGTCTAGTGGATACTGAAATCAGTGAAAATCTCCCACTGACTGAATAACACAGAACACAGATGTTATAGGGGAAGAACTCCCTTTCCTGGCTGAGAAAGACGTAGCTAGTCATAGCTTGGCATAGCTGAATATTTCACTAAACGATCAACGTTGAAGTTCAGCCAATAGCTAAAACTAAAGGACATTTTTTCATGCAGACATCCAATTATCAACATTTGGTAAAAGTCAGAGCTGTATGGAAGAATAAATACATTTCCTGATTACTGAAAGCATTTTATTCTCTTCAGACACCAACTCTGAAACTTCCTTTATTTGTGATTATATCACCTGAAATAGTCTCACAAACCTGGCAGAGAGATCCTCAACAATGATCAATTTTGGGTTTTGGATTCTTGACAGCATCCTAAAAAAATCTGCAAATCAAAAAGGCAGAGTGGGAGGGAGGAGAGTACTCACACAAGTAGAAACTATGAATCTTGAAGTTCAATGTGACTTACTTTAAGTGGCAAATCATATGCGGTATTCTCACTGTGGCAGTAAGATAGGGAAAGCTAAATGTGAAGATGAATTGATCCTATGCAACCTCCCCAGTACATTTGCATATAAAGAGGCTTTATTTCAATACTAGCAAGTGTAGACATCCTTGCTCATAATAAACTTTATTTAATGTAGATCAGAAAAGCAAGCAGATTCATTCATTCTTCCATTTTTATACTGCTCACATTTCAAAGCATCTATGCTCAAGAACTGCCACAACCTGCAGCAACTACACACCTCTGTTACAAGCCAGGGTTACAACAGTGAACACAAAATCACTAGACTTAGAGAATTTCATATACTTTATTTTTTTCTTTGTACCACAGAACCCTTAGTGGACCTAGCTTCCTCAGCAGGATCACAGAGGAGATGATCAGCTTTAAAGAAGCTACTTGGGTCAACAACCAGTCTGAGGGTATTAACACCCAAGACAGGTCAAATCTGGGCTGTCCACATTTAGCATTCCATCAGGAGTGCAATAAACAACTGCTAGACACTGTCATGTCTTTTCAAGCAAAGAAGTCTCATCCTTCAAAAGTGAATCTTTATTAGACTTACAAAGTTCATTAACAACAATATCTTAACCCCTATGGGAAAAAAAGGCTTAGTTTTACCTTCATGCTTTGTTTATCATATTATGCCCCTGTTATGTCATTTTATGTTTTTAATAGTGCTGCATTTTTATTGTTAATGGAAACAAAGGGCTGCAGCTCTATCATTAATGTCAACTTGTATAAAAAACACTGTCCTCCAGAATTCAGTTGCTTTGGACTTTCTAACTACGAAAACATTTTCTAATGCAAATAATATTTTATTAATGCCAGAACTCTGAATAATTCTGACAAGCAAACTGCTATTATTTTTATATGTGCACGCAACTGCCTGCCTTCAGTATACAGGAAAATGTCATTCAGGTATAATATGCCATTTAACAAAAGGAAAACAGCTCTAGGAATCAGCAGTATACTAGCCTCTTCGAAGGCAAACCTTTCCAAATCCTCTCTATGCTTCTAAAGATTGTAAGGATTTAGAAAACGTATCTGTGCTACCTGAAACTAATTGTTTAATTGCTCCTAATAAAAACTCTAGAGCAACTTGGCCCAATAGTCCAGCTGTATAACAGCAAAAAAGCATTTAGGGTGGGTATGAGACAGATGTGGTACAAAATGCTTATGAAATGACTTCTGAAAGGAATAAGTAAAACAATAAATATATGCCTTGTGCCAGTAAACATCACGGTCAAACCTGCTATAGTTCCCACTAGGACAGGGACATCTCCAATGAAAAGTATACATGTCCAGTATTTAGCAGTTGTTTGAAATTTGTCGGGACTCTTTTGAGGATTTCCTTTAGGAGTGGATTATTCTCTAGTAAAATGATACCTTGTTTAAATATGATATGAAAAAAATAGTACCGTGTGTGGTTGCTTATTTAATGTCTTTGAAATTAGAAACTATCCTTTGCGTTCTTCACAAAAATTTACTGCTGAATTGTGAAATCATAGTGTATAGGGAAATTTAAAAAAAAAAGCCAGTAATAGTTGCAAACAAATTAAATTTCCAAAATAATCATAAGATGCAGTATACATTCAGGCAACAAACGTTACCAAGCCAGGATGGTGAAAAAGGTAGGAAAAAAAAGGAAAGAAAAAAATTGTTTTTATGTTTGATGTTTCTGTATAATGTCACAAGTAATTTTCTTTCAAAACATCTGAAAATGCCGCATGTAAATTCACTAAGGAGAATTACAGTAGGTCCTCTACTTGATCTTTCATAAAAATAGATTCAGAGTTCCTACGAGGTCTGATGAAAAAACTAAAAAAATACATTGAAAACTTTGCCCTTTAGTTGATCAACAATGCTGTATTAAATACTAGAGCATTAATGTCCTTAATGTTTAGCATCCTCCCATAAAGAGATATTTTCCCCTACAGTTTTCCAGATTTCAAGAATTCTTTGAGAAAACCCATAGAACAGGACAGAATCATACTAAGTTAATAAAAACTGAATTACCTGCTATCTGTGGATGACTGACAAAGCAGTATTCAGTAATATCCCCTTACCTCACTAAGAGTGACTGTCAATAACATAACTCATCATCCAGACTCCAAGCATTGTTTCTACTAATAGTGAACACCTTCCACACTAATCTGATCTATTTACTCAAGTAAAACATTAACCAACGCTCAGTTCATGGGAAGTGGGACACACTGGATACACAGATGATGTACGAAACTACGATTTTTTTTTTTTGTATTTTAACCTTGTCAACTGAAATGACTGTCTCACTCCATGCTGGTGTGGCCTCACCTTGAGTACTGTATGCAGTTTTAGGTGCCACAATATAAGGACATAAAACTATTAGGGAGAGTCCAAAGGAGGGCCACAAAGATGGGGAAGGGTCTAGAGCCCAAGAAGCATAAGGAACAGCTGAGGTCCCTTGGTTTTTTCAGTCCAGAGGAGGCTGAGGGGAGGCCTCATGGTGGCCTACAGCTTCCTCACGAGGGGAGCAGAGAGGCAGCGCTGATCTCTTTGGTGACAGTGACAGGACTCAGAGGAACAGCACGGAGCTGTGTCAGGGGACGGTCAGGCTGGGTATTAGGAAAAGATTCCTCATCAGAGCATGGTTGGGCCCTGGCACAGACTCCTGAGGGCTGTGGTCATGGCACCAAGCTGCCGGAGTTAAAGAAGCACTTGGACAATGCTCTCAGACATAGGGTTTGAATTTTGGGTGGTCCTGTGTAGAACCAGGAGCTGGACTCCATGATCCTTGTATGTTCCTTCCAACTTGGGATATGCTATGATTTGTCACACAAGAAACTTTTATAGACCTGAAGAATAATTCTGACATCACAACTTTACCCAGGCTAGGCAAGATATCTCACATCTCATCAAATGACAGACAAACACCCAGGTACACCATGATTCCTGCTAAGGATGGATCCTAATACTCAGTAGCACCATAGCTCCGTTGGAAACAGTCCAGGTTACAAACAACCTAATAAGCACAATACAAGAACAAACATCATAATACACACATTCCAATCCTTTATAACATCCAAAAAGTCAGACCCAAGGGCCATATGAGTTACTCCCACAACTACTATAAAAAGCTCTGGACTTTCAAATAATCTACAGCTAAAATGAAAAGACAGGTAGACAGAAACAGAAGGAGAGCTATTAAATTGGGTATAGACATCCAAGTCTTTAAAGCAGAATGACAAAGGATGTCACTTCTCTCTAGGTTTTCCACTGGGCTGAGTGAGGGGTTAAACTTAGAGCACAGAAGCCATAGGAATGCACCACCAACTTGGGCGGGAAGTCCCACACTGGGAAAGGACACCTTCCTGCTTAGACATTCGCTCCTTTCAGGACCTGAAGTTCTAGTTCTGATTTTTTTTTTGAAGCCCACATTTGTAGCAGCTTGTTTTGTTCTGTACAAAGAGCAGGATTTCAGCTTCATATTTAAAAGACACATTGACACACTGCAAATGCTAACACACAGCTACCCAGATCTTTACTCTAAATTCTGTTGCTTCATTTCATTTCCCGAATAAGTCTTCTTTCATAGTCTGACAGTGACAACTAAAATGATGTAGTTAAAGTAATAAACAGGGAATTTTAAGTAGCCTGTCAAAATAAGTGACACTCATATCATCTTAGTCTTAAACTCTCATGTAAAGTTCCATTCAAAGTAACTTCTTCATTATACAATCAAATGCTAAAAGTTACCTTCCCCATTGAAAGATGTTGCATTATCTCTCTCAATCTGCATCATTTCCAGCAACAGCATTCAATGCACAGGAACAGTTTCTTCTTCATTAGGAAATACGGTTTTCTTGTTAGCAATTAAATTCTTTCAAAAGCCTCCCAAGCCACCAGAAACCTCTGACACTTGTTTGCAACTTGTTGAGGTATCAGCAATACCAACAGGCCATTTATTTATCTTTAAGCAAACAACACACTTGCTCCAGAGGCTGGCAAGTGCTGTAACTTTCATAGGTCCAAGGACAATAATATCACAACTGAAGGAATCCTCCTTTGAATTTTCAAGGTAGCAGAGATGACCTAGCGACTTTGGATTTCTGTCACTCTGATTAAAACGACATAAAGAAATGTTTAGTACTACACAATGGGAGACAACTAGAAAAAAAAAATTGAGGCCAGGAAAAAAAAAACGATGGAAAGAAGTTCTGCAAAAACAAGCCACTAGTTGAATGTTTCATTCTCTTTTCGACATTCCAGCAGTCTTGAATAGCTCAAGTCTTGCATGCAAAGAGGCCTTTAATTTCATTGCACTAATTCAAGCTTTAAAACACTATTTACATTTGATTTCGAGGCTCATGCATCACCTCTTAAGCACTCTGATGAATGAAACATTTAAATCCCCCACTACTTGTAAAATAGGTGATGTTTCCCCCTCTCACAAAATATCACTGGCACCAGTCAAGACTTCTGCTTTAAGCTTGATGTTTATTAGAAGACCAGAACGAGGACAGATTTTCTTGCCTTTTGGAAGGTTTTTGATTTGTTACTTAACTAAACATGCTTGTACAGATTTCTTCATATCTACAAGTCCTTAATCCACAAGATGTCAGTTGAAGCAATAATTATATTAATAAATTGTAGACAGTCTAAGAGGAAAAGAAAGATGGAAAGGCATTTGGAATTAACATGCTGTGAATCAGTCCTGCATCATCCTTTGTCAGTGGCATTAGCAGGCTTTTTTTCCCCCCTTCTTGTTGCCTTTTAGTAATAATTTTCAGCGCGTTTGACACATTTCATCTCACTCAATGCACTGAACCCTAGTACAACAGAACACCAGTTTGTCAAACATACGTTATTTGAGGATGCGTATCAGTTAATCTTAGGCGACTGACATTGTCAAAGACAGGCACACTGGTGAGAGGTAAAAACACACTAGGCATGTAGGAGAAGAGATCATACAAGAGTGCAAGTGTGGCCACTGAGACACCAGCACCCAAAAATTCCAGTCTCGTTAATTTTCACCAAACCAAAAATCTCCTACACTGTTTTCAAAGTCGACATTTCCACTTTTGTTGGTAAGAGGAGTTGCAAACCTATAAGGACTGTTAGTTGATCTGGCAGGGGATGAAAGAAAGACTCTGTTCTGAAAAGACTTCTTAGCCATTTAGGTTAGTTTCACATAAGCATCAGTGAATTTTTATGGGTCAAAATAGAGCATATGAATAAGTTTTTGCAGTACTAGAAGCAGTATTTGCAATTCAGCATCAAAATAACGTAGGTATTCTAAGGATATTACAGGATGAAATTCTAAAAGGTTTCTTTAAAAAATAATCAAACAGAGAAGGGTGCTAAGACAGCAGAACTTACAGGGCTGTCAGACTTTACATTTCAGCATTTCTTGAAGGTGTTTTGTTGTTGTTGTTGTTGTTTCAAACTTCAAGAGGAAGCTCATCATCCAGAAACTGACGATCTTGGAGATTCTACAACATACCTGTCAGTTTTCTCTCTCAAAGTTCACAGGAACTGGACATGATAAAGTAATTGTGGTGTAAATGCTCTGAGATTGGTCTCTATATCTATCTCACAATTAGGATCAAATCCAAGTGAAAGCCAATACAGAATAGAATTTGACTTCTCATAAAAACAAAATTCATATTTTTTCAACTTCCAAGCCCACTTCAATTACTGAACATAGTTACCTGAGATAGAGCCCAAGATAGAGATAAATTGAAATCAAGAGTACTGAGACAATAAAAGTAATGATATTTTCTACATACATTTAATATGAACCTTTTTCCAAGATACCAATGCTTGAGGTAATGTAGCCTCTCTTTAACGAGAGACTATTTTATTTACTTGGAGCAATTTTTAAACACTACAAATTTCCAGAAATTAGTAGCAACAGATCTTTCTCCTATTTATACTGCAAGGTAGAGCCACTGGCATTCACTGGTGGAAACGCATCTCAGAGGGAATTTGCTCATTCTAGATCCAATGAAGAAGCAGAGAAAATGCAGCCAGAGAAAATACTCTTTGGCACAGAAAATTTACAAGAGTAGCATCTACAGAGTTCAAGAAGTGGCTCGCTTTCCTTTTATGAAAAATTTGTTTGCAATTCATGACACAGCAATGCTCTAATGCAAATCCCCAGGGAGAAGAGACAGCAAACAGGTGGTAGAAGGAGAGAAGGAAAAACCCACCATGAGTTTTGCTGGTGATTCTTCTAGTCTGAAGCCCAAACTCTTTAGAAGTTAAGGTCAGAAGGAAAATATTCTGACATATAGCAGCCAGTGGAAAATAAGTCATCTCTACTGGTTCAACAGGTAACAACATTCATTCAGAGAAGACTCCTCCATTTAACCAGCCAAGGATGTTACAGAGCTGCCTTGTGTCACACAGACATTCCATTCTGCTCTATAACACCTAATACTTCCAAAGAAAAGTTTTTCTTTAAAAGGCAAGTGCTCCTTGATCAAAATCTTTTTTCTTCAAACTATGAAAAAGAAAAAATGCACCCTTTCTTCCTGATTCATGATGGAATTTATCTTTCACACAGGAGACTCACATATTACCAGGAAAAAAAAAGCACAAATACTAAGAATATAGTGCAAGAAACACTTTTCTCCTATTCTCCATCTCAAAAAGCAACACAATAGTTAAAAAATAAACCAATGCCCTCTCTATAATAAGACATGGCACAAAAGTATTTTTCTTGAAGCCAGTAAAGGTTTGGAAAAGAGATAATACTGTAAAAGCTGTAGAGAAATGGCTTATGTAGCCCAATCCTAACTTAATCGTAAGAAATGACCCTCCCAGCAGCCTCTGGTAGGACTTCAATAATAACGAAAAGCAAAGAACAGCAGATCTGAGTGGGTGGATATAAAGAGGATGCAGGGATTTTGTCTTACAGCCTTTAGTAGACAACAGGTCCTCTTACGACTTGCTGTACACTTGAGCAAGGCACTACATCTTCACAGAGAGATACAGATTTCACCTTTAGGAACCAGTGTGGGAGAAGAGGGCGTTGGTCATGTACCTACCAAAAAAATGGTAGTTGTACAAACTCTTCCAAATGCCTGACACAAACTGGAAGGAATACAAGTCTAAGACATTTAATGCTTGACTCAAGAGAAAACGTCCACTTCATTTGAGCAAGTTCTTGAGTCAAGTCTTTCCCTGCAGTGATGGAAGGAAGAATTTAGGTACACTTTTATCTGGTCTTCTCCAAACACATTACTTTGAAGAGAAAGAGCAACATCTTTAAAAAGCAGCATACATGCAATCTAATTGGAACTGTAAGGGAGACACCAAAAGACTTTCCTCTTTTGAAATGCAGTCAGCATCTCTTCTATAGGGTCAAGGAACATAAAAAATTAAAAGAAATGGGAGAACATAATTAGCTTGACTTTTATTAATACCCAGTAAAGTCACTGTTAATCTAACTGTTGCTATTTATAAAATTTTCTGCACAGGTTATGCCTAGGAGGCTAGGTTTAGGCTGAGACTTTTTTCCCCTTGCACAACAATTGTGTAATTAGATTTTTCAAAAACATAAACAAAACCTTTCACCTTCCCATGCAGCTAGCTGTGTCAGCTTTAGAACATACGTTCTCTCTGCAAACATGCCAACATCTTGCAATGGATACTCTGACAGGTGCTGACACTGCTATGAAAAGCTGATGCTTGGCTACCAGATTTTGTGACAATACCAAGAGGCAAAAAAATAATTGCTAATTCCCTTCCTCCCATTCCCATGGAAAACCAGGACACCGAAAAAGGTGTGTGTGTGTATATATATATACGTATATAAATTAAAAAATACAGAATAAAAATATCAACAAATTAATGTTTGTGTACGATTAAGAAAAAAAATTAATATTCTGGAACGGAATTACAAACTGACCATTTCATTCATGCTCTAATAACAAGAGCCAAAATAAGGAAAAAAAAGAAGTCTGCCTCGTCTTCCTTCAATCAATACAATCCCTTAAGAGTCCAAGCTTCAAAACATTCACATAAAATATTAGCGTTATATATTTGCAGTAGATAAACTGAACCAGCAAGGCAATCAATCAATTTTCAATTACTTGTGGCAACTAGATAAGACGATAGCATACACAGTAACAACTGACAATAGTCACCTAATGAGCAGGCTCACACCTTATGGAAGTCATGAGCTTCCAGGGTACATAATTAATAATAGCCATTTACAATCATAAATATGTATTTCCTCTTCTGTCTTCACAAAGAAAGTTGTGTAAACTGAGATGTGCTCATCACAAAACCTTCCAGTGTAACTTCTTTTTCCAAGGATCATAAATTGCCTCTTGTCTTATGGTGGGGGTGGGGATTCGCAAAATGCATCAGTAAAATTTCAGGTGTAGCGCAAGCATTAATTTATTTATTACTTAGTACATCACAACATTTTACAATGCAGTAGATGTGCTCTAAATAATGCCATACTTACAACATCAAACTTCTGCGTGATGTTCCCCTGGACATCAAGTAAATAAACTTTGCCATAATGTGTTCCCAGGGCCAAAAACTGTAAAAGGAAGAGATTGATTACACAAACAAGACACCACAACCAGAACTACAGCAATGCTAAATGAACTCCAGGATGTTTAGCAGATTAATGATTAGCAGCACTCAGAAAAAAAAAAAACTTCTGTAGACAAAGCTTATTTTAACTGCACCTAAAGAATAAAACAAGGCTTCAAGCCCATATTACTGTGATAGTGCAAGTTAGCTGTCAGAATGAGTCATGAGGACCCTCATCTACTGACAACTAATGGTGTGTCTGCAGTCTGTACACACTGCCTGATGGACTCTGGCAGCAAATTAAAAATGCAGCGTGAAAGCAAGGACTTACACACAGACCTGAAATAGTTCTGGGATCACTTCCACAGCTTTGTTTCAATTGCAATGGTTTCCTTTGGGCTTTAATTTCAATCCCCCTTCACGGTTAACGTAAAAGCAAAACATTCAAACACAGCAGGCCACTGATGAAACACTGCTGGATTATGGAAGGTCTCTGAGTGCATTTAAGCACACAGACAACCAGTGGGTTTCCTTTCTTTCACGTAGTAACACTCCTACATTGCAGACTCTCAAGACAAATAACACTTCTTGGCAATCTCAGGAGTTTCATTGTAAAAATAAGTAACAAAATAAAGATATCTCCACATAAATGCATGCTACCACAAACTTGTTTTGATACAAACAAGACTGCAATTGATTCTGAGAAATCTGCTGTTAATTGAACCATGTGAACTACACCTAAACAGGAAAGGGAGAACTTCAGTACTACTTGATTTATGACGGAGGTTTCTTTTATTCCCCCCCACCTCCTTTCAGCATTACTCAAATAGTCTAGGCTCCTCAATTCTCTGTATTTCACTGCATGTGAGCATGCTTCATTGCAACCTATAATGAAATGCTCAAATTTACAGGCACTGCTAAGCGTGTCAGTCAGGCAGCACAATCTTTAAAAAATAACCTTACAGAAAGTCAAGGTTTAAAAGGATTTATCAAAATGGAATTGCTTAAAATGAAATTTCAGTTCAGGCACTTAAAATATGAAGCTACATTAAAAGGAGTCAAAAAAGGGAAAGAAGGGGTTCATTAGAAATTCATTCCCTGCAATGCCTTTCACTCCTGCAAGGTTGCCTTTTTTCAGGAAGAAAAAAGTCCCCCGGGTAAAAAAATCAATACTGGTTAATAAAACATCAGGTGTGCAGACATAACTAGGTATGACTATTCCACTGCACAGGCCTGCTTGAATGCACCAGGTGCCATGACGATTAGTCATCCAGTGCAGACAGCAAGCCTGGTGAAAATATGATGCTTTAGCAGCGAAAAGAAAAAAATAATTCTGAGGGGAAATTAGGCTGAATACAGAGCCAGATTTCAGAATTCCCAGCGAAGTTGAACTGCTTTAATCAGAGACATACTTTACATAGTACAATGTAATTTTGCTCATGATGAGTCTTTAGCAAGGCTTTTTCTGTTTCAGCAGGAAAATAAACAAACAAAAAAACCAAAGAACATCCTAACAAAACCTATAACCCACCTTCATTTTTAAGCTCTCTGCTGTAACAGACATATTCCTGAAAGACTCCAGCACCTAGCTTCTAACCATATTGATCCTTCTCATAAATAGTGGATCTACTTTGCTGGAAAACTAAGTGTTGGGATACTTAAAGAGCTTTTCTGTATCGTCACTCTTTGTGATGCTATCGTTAAAGCTGCATTTGTGCACCTCCTTATAGAAAAATCCTGTTTATCTCTTGGTTTTCAAAATTCACCTGAAGCTCACGAAGGTAACAGAGACCAGGAAGAACGGCTTGCCAATTTTCAAAATCTGTTTAATTCAAAGTTGTCAAAAACATTTTTAAAAGACTTATTGTTTTCATTCCCACAGTTAAAATACATGCTTCATCTTAAGCGGCTCTTGAGCCATGGCAACAGTCCTTTGAGTAAAAGAAGCACAGCACACGTCCGTCTAAAAATATAGCCAAATAATAGAGATAGATCCCTCAACAATAACTGTTAAGGAGCTATTACTGGCTGTGAAAAAATTTAAATTCAGAAAGCAGCAATTATGTTTCACTTGCTAATAGTTACCTGACAAATCATTCATGTTCATACTTTCAGATGTTCTTTGGCATTTTTCAATATTTTAAAATGTTCTCCAATATTTACAAAACACAAGAAAACAAAGCAATTGTTTAAGTCACCAAAGATATGACTTCAGATTCTTTATTGTAAGAATAAAGAAAAAATTCTTAGTAAAACTTCCTTCACTTTGTAGTGTTTATCCCTTCCTTTCATTCTCTTGTAGATCTGAAACTTTAACAGTATTAGTGTATAAAAAAAAAGGCACTGTAATTACTTTCTTCACACTGCATTGACAGAAACTCAGACATCTTCCACAGCTGAATATATGCTAAGCTGTCCCTTAGCATGATCCAGTCTGTTTTCAGGGATTCAGGATGTACAAATAAGCACTGTACAAAATAAGCACTTACTGTGACAATTTATTTTCTGAATGATGGAAAGTTGGGATTGTATTCCAGCTGTAGCTGTAGTTAGTACTGTCCACAATTAAAATCTAGTGAGCATTTCCCACTAGCTTATGTAAACACTGCATCTAACAAATTACTGCACCTTGAATTCTGGCCTCCTTCTCCCCCTGAAAAAGGAAGGACTGTTCAACACAGGCTTACCATGAATTCTGTTTATATTATTGTTAGCTTTCACTGCAACTCTAAACCTGGCAGTACTTCCACAATGAAATATATTGGTACACCATAAGCATAGATGAATACTTAAAACCAAGCAGAAGTACCATCTCTGCCCTAAAATCATGTGATACCTTTTCATGCACTGTCATGCAGCTGGCTGCATCTTTCTGGAGAATTTCTGTCACTCCATTAGAAAGCCGTTCATACTTCAGCTTGGGCTCCTCTTCACTCTCATCTTCCTGTATTTATAAGAGTACAAAGAAAAAGAAGGAAAAAGAAAATAAAAAACATATTGAAATTAGTTTTAAATAAAAAGAAATGTAAACATATCTCAGAATTGTCACACAGCAACAGGCAAAGATGGATCACTATCACACCCTAACAACAGCCATTACAATCCAAAGCCAAACTTTCACATTTTTATCATTCCAGAGAGTTTGGGTTGTGCTTTTTTTGTTGTTGATTTCTCTTTTCACTCCAAAGTTCTGAGTGCAAACAAAGACTGTATAATAGCATATCAATTCAGCTGTATCATAAGAGGCATTTAGTTGATATCTAAAAAAGCAGGAAAAAAAATGTACATGTACTTTGCTACATAAAGTTAGTCATTCCCAATTCAGAAGAAAAATATAAGAGATGGATATGGAAAAATGGATGATGATAAAATAAAGTGTGCCACCATAGCCACATTTAACTCTAAGCTGAAGCATGCAGGTTACAAGAAACTTCAGGACCTTTACAAGATGCTGCACCTCTGTAGGAAGGATAGGGGCAAAATGCTGTGAACAAAAATAAAATGAATCCACTAGGAATAAGTTAATTCTGTAAGACATACCAATGGGTTCATGTTAAGAAAAAGTATAAATATGTTGTTCCAAAAATGTCTGGGAAAAGGATTCGGACACAATATGCTCTTATGGATCACCTATATCATCTGCAGTAAACACCAAAGCTTTCCTTTCTTTTTCTTCTCAAGTGTGTTAGGTGTTATCACCAGTCACTACCTAGATGCAAAGGAAGTGGCACACTGTGAGCGAAGAGGAGACAGATCTAAAACACATGGGGAGCAAACTCACTGCTCCCCCAACACACTATCTCCTGAGGAAAGGAAATCCAAGGTGCAAAATAGCACTCTGGTCACATGCATCTACCTGTAAACGATGGTCTACTGAAGTACAATGCCAGAAAGAGATGCTGTAAGCTTCAGTAAGCCATAGTTAATACTAAACGTGCCCAGACATACACAGACCTGTACATATCCCTTTTGCTTTTCACTGGGAAACAGTGTATCTTTCATAATAGCCTCCTACATACAGTACTAGCTCTAATTAATACATCAACATTGAGTGTATTTCCCACACAAAATGCTTCTTTCATTCCTAAGCCACCAAAGCACACCAGTGAGTGCTCCAGGAAAGCAGACTCTTCACTTCCCACCAACCACTGGTTTCCAGTTCCTAGGACTGAAAGTAAAAATGCACAGTGTCCACCTATGGCAGAACTCTCTTTGTGCAGTGTCTTCTTGTAGCTAATGACTTGGAAAATAAATGTTGGAAAAGAGACAAATTAATAAAAGATATTTTGTTTAAGTTGCCTTTGCAGTACTACAGCCAGCCTTTCCTGTTTACCGTGTGTGCTACCATCAGACACGTCCATATGCACGTACCCTCATACAAAACACAAAAAAGCCACGCTTATAGGAACACACTGCAAAGAAAGGATCTTTTGAAATGTTATTTCAGAGTTTTGTGACAGAATACAAATGAGATTAATATAGGGATGTCAGCAGCCCATGACGTAGCAGTCTGAAGTGAGATGTCAAAACGTCCACCAAGAAACAATTTTATTCAGTGAGCCCAACACTCAACAAAGTTGTTACCAGACAGAATGACAATGTCAAATTACAGGGCTGTATATAAATCAGCCAAATTACTTGTGCCCACAGATCCTTAATAAGTGACTACAGTGGAGCAGGAGGAGGTAAAGTCAAAGCAAAAAGCATGTAAGTGGTGGAAGGAGGAAGAAGGAAGGAAGAGTGCGTCCATTTGACAGCAATTAATACATTACTGCATTTTATACGTTGCTCACAAAGATTACACTTGAAATGCATGGGTAATCTCTGAATAAATTCGTAGAAGTCAAAATTGAACTCCAGCCATCTAGTTTTTCTAAGATCCCACGTGTTGCCAAAGTCTGGACATCAAATGTGCAGCCAATGTGAAAAGTTAATTCTAGTCTCTTCAGTACTTTGCATAAAAGCATTCATCCATGGACCATTAGATAAAGTTACTGTAAATAAGTTTTGCCTGTCTTATTTATGAGTGAAAACCAAGTAATTTTTCCTGCACACGCATATACAAAAAATATATACTTTCAGAAGTCAGTGCACTGAAGCATTCTGCCAGGCTTCAAGAAAAAGTAAATAAAATGAAACTTCAGATATAAGGCACAATGATGCACCCATTTCACGCTTTCTTGACAGGTATCTTTTATGTTAAGTAAAAGTCAAGCTAAAAGGTGAATGGAAATAGGGGGGTGGGGAGGATGCGACGACTTGGCTGTAAACAAAGTGAAATGAAAAAGGTGATTCGCAAAAATGCAAGATTTCTTTACTGTTGCAGACCCCAGCCCATATACTAAATGCATTTGATGATGTCTTCTTGAGAGTAGCAGAGTTTAATCATTTTTAAGGTGTTTTTTCTTTCAAGAAAAGCTTCTATGCAGTCTGAACTTCTAAAGTAAACACAAGCTGTTGTTAATAAAAAGCAAATCGATAATTTTTGTTAAATTTTAATAATCCTGAAAACCCACAAATAAACCCATCAGCAGCCTGAGCTGAGCTGACAGTTAGCTGCGTTTCTATGACAACCCGGAGGAGCAGCACAAGTCCTGACTCGCAGCAAAGCCGCGATAGAAGCAGAGTGACATTTACCCCAGACAAGGAAACTCACAGCTTCCTTTTAAAAAAATAAAAACAAAAAATAAAAATCAATTTCTCAGCTAACACGGGTTTTTACTAAGTGTATGGCACTTTTAATTAAAGAGAAGTCCTTTAAACCATCCTAGAGGAATCTAAACATTTGAAAATAAATTTTGTAGCACTGCTTCTTGTAGCATCGCCTCCACGCTTCCTTCCACGTAGTCTGCCTAAGAAAACACAACAGCACTGCATTTTGAAATTGTTGTCGCATGTATTGAGAGAAAAAGAAATAGATACTACACAAGACGTTGAAAGTGCTCCACACACAGCAGATTTGATTTCAGAAAGTGAAGGAGACCCACAGAGCTGACAGGAGGAAGCTACCTGTGGGCTGCTCTAAAATAAATAATAACCATTCTCCAACCACAGGAACACTAATTTGAAACTCATTTCCTATTTATTTTCTCCTTGCCTCTTACTGCCGAAGCCAAGAGTAAAATTGCCACGAAGAACTTGCTCCAGGTATCCATAAATATTTCTGACCCAAAGCACGTTTCCAACTGAAAGAAATACACTAATTAGCTGCTAAGACCAATCTAAATCCCTTCTATTAAGCACTCTTCTTGCTGCTGAATTCCTGCAATGGAAACAAATTGCTCTTCCCATGCCCAGTAGGCAGGGAGCTTCCTACCAACTTCCCCTGGAAGCAGATTTACACAACTGAGGAGTGCTGCAAGTGTGCAGTGAGTTCTCCAAGGGCCAGTATCACTGCGAGGGAAGTGATCTGCCTTTCTAAAGGCCAGTTTGCAGCCTTCCCCAGATATTCTGGCCCTGCCTTTCCCAGCTTTGCCTACAGGAAGAACAGCAATGAAATCATGAGCAGAGAAAAATCCAAGAATTGGTCCTGGCAAAGAACATTTTCAGCAAGAAGCTGTGGGCAGCTCCTGGAGTGATTCCATTAGCCCACATTTGCTCCTGTAGCGGCGGATCTGCCCACAGGTCAGTCTGTCACATGAACTGCATGCTCTGCTGATTGCGGATACTCTAATTATGTTACGGGCATTGACAGCGAAGTGTCATCCTTCCTGCACAATTTGTCCTCTAAGTTTTCCAAAGCCTTTATGGAAATAAACGGTGCATACATTATAAGGCAAGTGCCCTTCATCTTTGCTTGCGCATTGCCAGCCCAGTTCCAGCCAGAACTCCAATTGCTGGAGGTGGTCACTCCAGCACTGTTTACACTTTCAAGTTTTGACCCTGCAAAGCATTTAAACTCAAAGAGAAAAATACCAAGCTAATCACTCCAGTGATTTCAGAGGGGCTCCACTCACATCCTACTGCAAAAAAGCCCTGGGTCACAGGTCTTCATAAAAGGCCATGTCTTGAGGGAAACAAACAAACTAGCTCATTTTCATACTTTCTTCCAAATTCACTGTGATTTGAGAAATTCTAAGAAAAATGATAAATTGGCTCAATTCATCCTAGCTTAGAGGCCATTAGAAGTGCTCTGCTGCCCAAGCGCAAAGCCAACACTTCTCAACCTTTAATGCAGGCCAGGTCTGTGGAAATTCATGTAGAACCTAGTAAGAAATTAGGTTTTTTTCCTTAAAAAAACCAGTCATTAGTACTTAGAAGAAGTTAAACTAGCTACAGTTCCAGAACTATTAATTCACAAACTTGTGAAAATCTTTGACTCAAACTAAAGAAATTAACTCCATTTATTTTGGGGTTGATATAAAGGTTCAAAAGAGCACCCTCCACTGTGCAAAACATGAACACATCCTTTGTGCCTTGCTGAGGGGAGGTTCGCTTATTACAGAAATTCAACAACAAAATATATAAAAAGACTTCTAGTCCCAAAATGCAGTCTCCATGGAGAACTACAGAATTCTTTTATGTACATACAGAAGCACAAAGTGCAGGAAAATAACCAGCAGACTCAGTTATTAAGATCACCTATTACCTTTTCGGTCAAATTAAGGCTCTCTCAACAACTTCTTGACTTGACCAAAAAGGTAAAAGTCTCCAACTGTTAACTGTTTACAGAAGTTGTGTCTTAATGGAAGGGTTGGATTGGTTTCTCTACACATTTTCTCTACAAATCTGCTAACCGTCATGTCAGCGACAAGTAACCTACTGGAGCAGCAGATACCCTGCTGAGAAGTGGGAAGGGGCGACTTTGAGCACCTCTGAGAGCTGCACCATGAGTAGGCATTTGCACCGGGCCATAGGAAAGCCCTTCCCTTTGCTGTACCTGTGCTGAATAGGGCAGGACTGCTCTGGGGAGACCGCACAAAGCTCAGTTTGGATGCAGGGAAGTGAGGAGCAAGGCTGTCTCAGGACCTGCATGAGGAAGCACAACAATGCACAACAACACAGTAGATACAGTTGAAAATACTCATTTCACCTCCTGGAAATTTTCCAACGCTGGTCATAATATCTCCTTCAGTCCAGTAAAGAAATTTTATTATTTTGAGTCTTCACCTTCGGTGGTTCAGGTTCCAAACCTTCTTTTAGGCCTTATCTCCCTTTATTCAGATTCAAGAGATATCAAACAACTGACTTATTAACAAATCTGATTTCAGGTTTGTTAAGCCCCACTTCCCCAGATCTTTGGAGAAAATAGTCTTCTTACACTGAGCCCCTCAGTAAAGAAGGTTTGCCTCCGGCAAGTTTTAGAAGTCAAACTTCTTCCATTGGAACACCCAGCTTCTTCAGTGTTTATCTCTGTCAGCGCAGTGTTTGAAGGAAGCCTCCCACAAAACAACTTACTCTCACCACTTCTGTCACAGGAGCCAGAAAACCAACTCAAGTTTCTTCTCCAAACCAGCATTGAGGTTCCAGTTATTGTTGAAAAATCATTTAAAGAAAATCTTTATTTCTGATAAAAACAGCAATTATTTGTATTGCGGATTTCCAGCTATCATTTATATTCAATTTCTGCAAAAAAGTTATTGGGTCACTACTTCATCTTATTAAGAAACACAAGCTGCCATTCAGAAGTCCACGCAGAATCCCATTAATTCCCAGAAAAATAACACCTCAAAGTCGTGTACTAAGACTTTCAAGCAGATTTGTCCGTATTTGCTTTTTAAACAGATTCCTACATTCTCAGATGATGCAACGTTTGACTTCATTTGCAGGGAAGCATCCTAAACAACACCCTCCTGGTTGCTCATTTCTACTTTACCTTCTTGTAAAAGGAAAGGAAAACAAATCCAAAAGCAAAACCAGAAAACATATTGTCCTCCACGGTCCTGGGACATATATCCAGTCGTGCTGAAGAGACAAGTGACAGAGAGCCAACAAGGAGAATTATAGCAGAAGGATACCTAACTATTGCAAAGTGCAACTTCATTGTTGCTGCTTCTCCATCCTGGGATACGATTTCCAGACTTCTGCTTCTGTCTCAATGATAAAGAGACTGCCTGTGCTATTTTCAGGATTGAGACCCTGACTCAATTTCTCTCAAAGCAATCAAAACTCTAACACTAGAAAGATGCTAAAGAAAAAAAAAAAGCCAAAAAAACCACCTCAAAGGCCTTTAGACTTTAAAAGTCCTATTGCACACTGTTGTCTTATTTACTGTGCTGAATTTAAATACTGTGTGCTTTACTGGACTCCCTGGAGGCTAAAAGTGACGGAGAGAACGTAAACTCTTTCCCTCTGGAACTGCCATATTAAAGTTTGGTCCTACATGGAAATTTTAACAAAACAGAAAAAAATAAATCGGTTTAAGAAATGAGAAGAGCAAAGAGACTTTAATCTTCAAGTCACTCGTTCAAATGCAGGTACAGCAATAGCAAATGAAGGCTATAAACATCCAAAGTCTTATTTATTAGCCTGCATAACCAAAACCTGAAAAGCCAGTTCCTTTGTAACAGAGCCACATTATGAAATTACTGATGTCAAGTGACAATCTGGATAACAATATCAACAAAGATGCAAATTATTCAGGTGGGCAAGGGAGACAATTATCTTTGTAAAATACCTGATTGTACAGATTGCTGCATTTTGATACTACATAAACACAGGTTCTGCAAGAATTAGTCTGGAATAAATGTCACAACCATTCAGAATAAATACAAAGAAAAATATTGAGCTTCCTATCTGTACAATTAGTTTCTATTCCATAAATACTGCTATATAAAACTACAAGACACAAAAGACTGAAATTTCTAAACCATGAAGTCACATTTGTGACGTATGCTGCTAAAAACCATTTTCCTCTAGTTCTACAGTGAAAATATAGTAATGTTAGCTCAGTGAAGGAAGTGAAGTGTATAACCTCTGATCCAGTTCCTTTATGATTCCTCCAAGGCAAATCACCAGTACCTTCCAAACACATGGCTGTAAAATTGGCAAACGTGGATTACGATGTTAAAATTTCACACAGCATTTTTCTGTTCTTCCCATGCATTTTCTGCAGGGATTTATTTAATCCCTCAGCCTCTTTGGGAAAATGCAGATATACACCATGAGCAAGGAATTATGACGATATGGCTGCCTGTGAATATGTATCAAAATAGGCTGCATTCAGAGTATGAAATAACACACAGATGAAAGGCAAAGCAGAGAGCATTTTATTTCTTCTCAAAATTGTTGTGGTATGCAGAATGTCACACTAAATTTCCGGAACACCAATTGAAGATTCAGTCGCACAGGTTTGAAGGAGCTGGGCATCAGCCAAGTTGTGAAGCAGAAATAACACAGATGACATACTGCACATGAGCAATCATCATAAATGGCATGTAAAAGAGAAAGCAGCAAAGTCCATATAGTATGATTTGGTTCCAATTCAACTCCCACCAATTTCTTTTCTTTCACTGGTAGCTTCGTGCACGAAAAAAACACCTGAAAACTTTAAAATCCACTTCAGCGTCCAAAAGCACAGGGTCAGTCCATCCACTTCAACTGTACCATACACAGAGGCAGCACAGGACAGGCTGTTTTATCTTCCACGTCCAAATCCAATTCCAGGAGTGAAAAATCCAAACAGTTGAAATCTCAACAAAACTACACATTTCTACTTGTATTTTCCCTTTGCTGAGTAAGGAACTTGGGCAAGCATTTGTTTCCTCCGTGAACACTACTTGAGCAGTCTAGTTGCCACCTCGTGATGTACTGCATATGAAAGCCCTACAGTGCAGTTTCAGGAACAGTAATTTTTAAAGTTACTTTCACCCACTCACCACAGCGAAAGAGCTAGATGGTAAACAGCTGAATTTTCCTGCTACTTTCCATTTTCCACCCCGGAGCGTTCTTCCATCCAGGTGAATGCATTTAGTATTTTGGAAAGGGCCCATCTGCATACTCTGTTAACACACTAGCTTTGCAATTGCATTTAATTTATGTAACATGCACAGCAGCATATCTTCTTTTTATGTATTCCACAACACACAGAAAGAACAAGCACTTCGGTTAATATTAATAGCTCATTAAATGAGGTATATAATTTTCACTCAAAACCAGAAGATATTAAAAGAATTTAGCAACAATCCATTTTTCCAGCAAGTCAATCCTCTAACAATGTATATTATAATGTTAGTTACTAGTTGCTACAAACTTGTTTTTCTAATTAATATATGAAAAAATTCCATTTAAACTTCAATAAATAATTTACCACGCTCATCCTACTGACTCAAATTGATAAATTATTTGCACGATACATTTTCTCATTAATAAGGAGAACTTTCTATTTGAAATTTATATATTTTTTCCTTCCATTCTCCCTATTTTAAAGGCCAATTTCACTTAAAGCCATGCAGGGAGAAGCAATCTCTCTCCAGATTGCTCAGCTACGTGAAACAGAATATGTTTCCTGAGTATTTTTCTCCCATTTTATGTTTTTAAAACAACTGGAAGAAAAAAAAAATGGCAACCTTGTATAGAGCTATTCAATAACAAAGACAAGAGGCATGATGACATGAAATGATTTACGAAAGCTCAGACAGGAAAGAAAAAACTGCAAGTTAAACCGAGTCACAGTAGCCAAGTCTACTTGTCATTAATTTTTTGTTGCAATGGTGATGCCCCTTCAAAAGCTGCTAGCCACTGAAGAGCTCACCTCTTCCAGCCCAGTGCTCAACACTCCATGTTAAGAGAACATTTTGATGGAAACAGAGTATGACAAGGAGCCTTTTTTACCAGATGCTTTATTTACTCAAAATGATTTAATTGCATTGACCTAATCCAGACCTAGCCTACAAGACTAAGATCTGGAGTGCACTGAATAGGAAAAGAAAACATCAAGGCTTTTTAGTCATCCTCCTTTTAACGCTTACATATTTCTTAACTGTGTTCAAGTTTGGATCAGTTTTCAAAACCTTAAAGAATAAAAACACTATCAATTTCACAGCAAGGAGTGTATGGCTGAGAGGTATCTGTAAGACAACATAAACTCTTTGAACACTGGGTTAACAAAAAATTTCTACAATACCTTCCCCTCTATAAATTCTCCTATAATTTAGTAATACTGTGTTTTATTCATTTAGCTATTTAATGCACAAACATATCCCTTTCACAAGGTACCAGCAATCGAATATAAGAAAACAGGCCAAAAAATTAAGACTGGGAGACATAAAAATGGAAGTACTTGAATAGAAATATACAATGGTATCCAATAGAGATACATGATCACTAACAAACACAAGCACCTAACAAAAAAAGAGCAATGCGCACATTAATGCAGCATTTTAACTCTAAGAAAATAAATTATTATTCTTCAAAACCTTTTGCATAACATGAACATCTGCCCTTTTTCCCCCCCTCCCTTTAACAGGTCAAGAATACGGAAGAAAAATCAGTGAAATTCCTTACATAATTATAGCATTGTTCTATGGGACCAAGCACTAGCTTTATGATTCCATTGACACTTTTGAAAAAAGTCCTCCTTGTAAAGGAAACAAGTACTGGAAAACAACAGTCTGCTCATATGCCAAACAGTGAATTAGAAAGGAGAAGAAAACATTAATAACTAACTAACCAAATTTCAGGATGATACCTTAGCTCTGATTCTCCCCTCACAAAGGAAGGTTCCATTTCATGAATTTCATTTCATCAGTATAAGGTAAAATAAAACTTTCTTCAAGACACTTCACAGTGGTCCATTACATAATATAATAGGATTCTCTCATTGAAAGCAAAACTTTCAAAGATTATATTACAACCTGAGCAGCAGCATCAACTGTAATGAAAAAAATCTTCTTGTGCATCCCACTTTACCACCATGTTGCACTGCTGCAGAAGAAGCTTCAGTACTTCCTTACAGATTTATTAGCATAATCTTTTGCTAATTTACTAGCAAAATCTAAGAAGGATCTGCCTGAGAGAAAACAGCTCAACTAGGAAAAGCAAGATTTTACCAAAACAGACACATCGCAAAAAAGAAAAATAATTTGAATCAGAAATTCATATTCAGACTATACATAAGACTTTTTTTATTCTCCACAGTTTATGAACAGCCAGAAGTTAGATTACTTTTGTTGTCTATTTTAAATGTCCCATCATACCTGCTTAACATCTGAACATATGCATCACCTCTGCTAATTAATGCCTCTTAATTTTATACGTTCTGACTGAAGCTGATAGAAAGTATTAAACACACTTAAGCAGCTTTAAGAACTCAATTTACTAGGAAGAAAGGCTGTAATCGAACTTACAGTGAAGGGCTCTTAGCTGCACACATTCAAGATGGTCACTTTTGTGGACTCTCACGTTTGAGGTCTACTATAACGCTTTACCAGCAAGCCTGTGCAGGTGAACATCCTGGCTTTTGGTAACGAATACGCCATTCAAAACAAATCAAGCAGGTAGCAAGTTAGGATTAGCATGTTATTTACTAATAGCTAATAAAGGAACGACATTCAAGAAGCTGCTGCATAAAAGAGAATCACTGCATGTTCGTTTCTTTAACAAGGCAATGGTATAGCAGTGTAAAAAGCACTGGGAAGAAAAAAAAAACAAAAATGCATTACATATTTTGTTTGCACATCCAGTTCAGACAGGGACATCATTTACTAAAGAACAGTTATTTAAAATTATTTTCCTGCATAATAAAAAAGATTTCTGTAGTATAACCTGTATACATCATATGTCCTCTGAAAACAATAGTAATGATTCTCAATTTTATGGAAACAATTTAAATGAAATTAAGTGCAACCAGTTGTATATGTAAAAATCTTCATTACTGTGATGGCAAGACTGCTGCAAAACCCACACCATAAGTATTATTTGTAGTGGTTCAAACAGGACACAGGCTGCAAGGATTAGAGTCTTGGATTCTAGTACTGTCCCCATAAGATCCATTCCCCATCATTCACATGAACAACCCAAAAGAAATGACACAATTTTATGATCACAAGAAGTAAGAGTGAAGCTATCAGTTTGGTCTTATCTCTCTGGCCATCCTTCAAATAATACTAGCAAACACTAACAACATTTTGACTTTGTTCTACCACTATAACACCTTTGATTAGGCAAAAGCTGCATGATTCTTGCTTTTTCTTGAAGTAAAAATAAGCAAAAACCCAAAAATCTGGCAACCCATTTATACTAATTCCACTCTAAATGCTTAATTTGCAATGGGCTAAGGTGTTAGAAGGCTATTAAAATACTACTAAAACTAGCTCCCATTTGCAATAGGTTTTAAAGAAGGAAAAAACCTGACAGGCAGTCATGCTCACTATTCTGTGACTGTCAGCCCTTGAGAGATTATTATTCTACAGAATGCTGGGTACTCGGTCTAGTCACTGTTCACATGCACTTCACGTTAGGCTTTCTCCACATCCAATGTAGTTCGAGAATGAAACCGCTTCACACTGGGCAAAAAGAGTCTGGTGCAAGCAATTGTTCCACACTGCAACATGTAGGGTCCAAAGAAATCTCTGCTTCTCATTAGGAACACCCTACAGTGCCACCACTGCCACTCATGAAAGGCCAAGGGAAAAGTTATTCCACAAAGTCACTGTCCTCTGTAAAAAATTCTTTCAAAAACCACCACTATGGCCTCTGCAGAATCCACCATTAGGATTCGACTACGATTGACGCCTGCTTAGTACCTAAACTTGAAGTGTGAACGCTTGGCAGTAGATAAAGAACAGAATATCCTCCTACCAGCCACTTTCCATTAAAGTTCTGGAAACCTAGGAGTCACTTTCACTTAGACACATAATGGGTGAAAATGCTCTGTCGAGCTGATACCCTGCTCTGTCTCATCTTGCCTTTGATGGCAGCCACAACTGGAGCTGCTCAGCCACCCGTTTCTTCCCTCCTATAAGCAATACTACATCACACTAAAGTCAAGTTGCTCTTGCCAGATCTCTTACGGTCCCTTCAATGACTGCAGCTTTTTCTATGCTACCAAAGACAGATTCTTGTGTTCTCTGTAGTTCCCTTTCTCTCCTCAGTGCTGGCTCAATTCTTCCCAGCACTCACAGCAGGGCAGGCAGACCAATCTCAAACATGAGAAGGATTTTGACAAAATGCGATCTCAAAAATAGAGATTCTACAGAACATGGTTAAATCTAGACCATGAAGTTACTTTAATAACACACGAATTACTTTAATGGAGCGTTAGTGCATATATAACTATATTGTCAGTTAAATTTTCACTTGTTTCATTTTCAAAGAAAAGCGCATACAATTGAATTTTTCTTTCAAATTAATTCACTTTACTAAAATTTGGTGATTGTGCTTTTTTAAATATAAAGAAGCATTTAATAGTAAATCACAGCTCCTTATAAATAATTGAAGTACAGCCTAACATTCCTTCCTATATTGTACCAGCAGAACTTCTAAATAAGCAGCTACCAAACCAAACCAGGGAGGGTGATATTGCTGCAAATTGGCAAAGGACTAGCAGGCTTACCTCAGATTCATCTGTTGATTCCTCATTAGACCTGGTTTCCTGAAAATGATGCAAAGAAAAAAGTGAAAATTAGCTAAGTGCATACATAACCCTAAACAACAGAGCAACAGTTCCACCGTTTAAGTATTTTTTAAACCTTTATTAAGGGGCAAGACAAAATGGAAGTAACTCTAAGTTCAGAGTGCCAGAAGTTAGTACCCTTTCCATTCGTACCCACTTCATGCACCTGTAATCTAGTGCCACACTGACACTCAGTGGCACCAGGTGATTATGAGACTATAGTTTGTTACCCTGCCCTAAAAGGCAGAGTAAAATGCATTCTCTGTGAAAGCTTCCCTCCCTCCAGAAGCAGTAAGTTTTGCAAAGCAACTTCTCATGCCTTGACTCATGAGGCAGAATGGCATTTTCCGGGTATCCAGCAACAAGCTTTTGTATTCAACTATTAGCACACTTATTTTAAAACTAAATAACTTCAAGCCATTTTCACAGAAATCAGAATTTAATGACTTTTTCCTACATCAATGCAAACCAAGTGGCTTTCTCTTGCTTTTGAAGCAACTGTACCTTTAAAGCATCTCTCTCTGGCAAGACAATGAATCTTACTGTCCTACAAAAAAAAAAAATCTAAGTCGACTCCCGCTAATCTCTCACCTGTCCACTGGTAAAATCTGCTGATGCAATGCGTCCTCAAACAGGTCAGCAAAATGAAGATTTACTTAACGTATTTATTGTTATCAATAGCAATAAAAGGTTGCAACTAACACGCTGACAGTGAATGTAAGCATTTCAACAAGAAAATATGATATAAGCAAAGAATGAGCACGAGAGAAGGCAGCATTTCAAATCTTATGAAGTAATATTTGGACAGTAAAATAAATAGCTAGGGGATTCTATGATTTCACCAGAGAAGACAAAAAAAAAAAAGACAGTTATCAACAGTTTAAGGAGAAAGGGAATGAAAAAAAATTTAATGCACTGATGACCAGTGTCATCTTTAGTTTGACATAATTATTTGTTTTCCCCATTTACAAAAGGCACTGACTGTCACCTCTAGGCAGAAAGCAAATGCCTCATCTGCATTACTGGAGGTTCACCTTTAGTGACCATCACAACTGATTACAGATATGGATGGGAGAGAAGACAAAACGGCATTTTCATTTGCTACTTGAAACTCACAGCAAGATGTTACCATGACTGCCTCCATCTGTTTCCTGCTGTAAGTCAAATGGAGGAAACAACAGCCAGGTCCACCGCCAGAACACATACCCTATGGAAGGGTTATCTACATAGCCTGCATTTACAACTTGAATTACGAAATTGCAGGTAGAAGGAATATGGGAGTCAAGAAAAGATGAAGAGGGATTAAAACCCAAGGATCCTTTCAAACTCAGGCTTAACTTTTCAAGTATCACTGTTTGTGGGTCAGTCTCACCATCTCTACTCACAAAGCGCAATTATATTTCAGGAATCAGCAATTTTGTTATATAGGAGTAGAATCTCTGTGCATCTTAAGTTCTATGTAACAACAATAATCAAGTGATGAGAGAACAAAAAATATCACAATGTAACATTGCCAGCCTATAGGACAAGCTACAACAACACACAAAGTCCATTGCAAAAAAAATCACCAGATTCCTAACAGGAAATTTGCCTTTGTTTCCTGTACACTAAGAGTTGCATGTTCAACTCCTTTGTACATCAAAACTATTAGAAATATCATTTTGTGTTTTGGCACAATTCACGTAGTTGATATCAGAAGGACACGTGCTTGGGGAAAAAATAATCCATTTGTTCTCCCAAATAAAATAAGCAGAGCAGGTGACATTTTTACTGCTACACAAGACTTTTTAGGGCAGCTATACCACTTATACTTTTCCCCATACTTTCTAATTGTTTTGGCTACTCGGGAAAACACAGATGCAGGGAAAGAAACAGACAAGAATTCTCAGGGTGAGCTCACTAAGTGACACCACACAGACAGACTCACACAGGCGCAGAGCAAAGTAACAGCCCACTTGTTATGCTTGTTGAGCCTTAGATCCACCTGTCACTTAAAACAACAAAGATCATACTAAACTGCAAGCCATTATGTGAAAGGACATCCTTGGAAAATAGTGGCCTACCAAGTCAGGGCGCACCAGAACTTGATTCAAAGAAATAATCTGTGTGAACCATGAAAACACCGATCTGTGTGGTTCTGGGACAGCTATGCTGCTAATGCTATTCCATTAGGAAGGCACTGCAATTGCAGTTACAAAGTTTCATAAGCAGCTCAGAAATTCATGCAAATGCTTTATGGCCTTTACGATTAACTAAAGAAAATGAACAATTCAAAGGCAGTCTTGGCTTGGGAAACAAATGCAGAAACTATTTGCTCCTTAACAACAGCTTAGCTGAAGGTGTTCAGAACCAACTTGTACCTACTAACTCACTTTGCTAGCAAGCTACTGTTAGAAGCTTTTTGCCCGAGTTCTCCCACTTGTACGGTGAACTGCAGTTAGAACTGTCCTGTGGTTTTGTCAGGTTGCTTCCCCTTTCCAACAAAGGCACGAACCAAGAGGATTACACCCCACTTCTACTTTTCAGTAGTCTTTTAACTTTGGAAAGGAAATCCCTCAGCAGGGAGCTGTAGGTGACCAGAATCCCAAATCATGTAGGAATGACTGCCATTGGTAGGTCTCAGACTCTGGGGGAAAGTAGTAGCACACTTCAGTCAGCTGGCAAATGCTGTTGCTCAAGCAGCCTAAGAGCAGAGAAAGGGAACACAGATGAGGAAGCTACAGAATTGCAAAGTAATCTCTGACCATTATAATCTCTCATCCAGAAGATCCAATGTGAATTTTCTATAGATTTTTAATTTGGCTTTCTGATGCAGTGGGTTTACAAGATGTGATGTTATCAACTATATTTATAAACCCATAACTTAAGTCTGCTGGGAGGGAAAAATCATGGAAGTTGGATTTCAAAGGAACTGCGTCCCCATTCACAACACACACGTCCCTTTCAGCAGGGCTGTGCAAACTCTGCACAGAAAATAAACAAATGAATATGGTATTTTTTTTTTAAGTATGACATGGAGTTATCAAAACACAAACTGCTTTAATCTCTTATGTTATTAAAGAAGGTAAGAAGAGTTATCAGGGTTGGCTTATCCCAGGAGCTCTCTGAAGTGCTGCTGCAGTTCAAAGCTTACCCAGCCAGACCACGAAGCCTTCCCCCAAGGAAGCAGGCCCCTCCCAGCAAAATCTCTGAGGGCAGGGAAGGTGGAAAGGACATGTCATTTTTCCAATTACGGCCAATTTCCTCAAGAGAGTCTTAAAGCTCTTCTTTAAAGACGTTACGTCTTTCAAGAGAGACAGAAGTCATGCTGCTTAGCTGCACGCCCGAAACAAAAGCCCAAACTCTGCAAGTAAACAGAGAATGCACTCAGAGTGGTGGGGAACTTTTCCAGCTTTTATTTTATTTTCTTGGGAGCGAGCAGCCTGGAAAGGGAGAGCTCTATTGAAGTCAGTCCCTTTGGAGAACTGTGGACCACAAGCACCGAACTGCTCCAGTTCTCCTCTGAACATTTCCCTGCTGCAGCTCACTTGCCCACGTCCCCTGCACCACTTGCCACCAGCAAGCTCCTCACCGTGCCAGCGGGGCCCTTCCCTCCCTTCAGCCCGAGTTCTGCCTCCGCAGGGCTGCCGGCCGCCTTCCAGCCGTCCGCCCTCAGGCCCGGCCCCGCTGCCAGGGCCCTGTGTCAGCGAGCACCCAGCACCGCGGCCATCTGCCCGCCGCCCCAGCCAAGTCCTGATACACACGGAACCGACGAGGCGGGGAGCGGAGGCCNCGACGAGGCTCCAACCGCCGCCCCCCGCCCCTCACACTGCCCCGCTCCTGTGCTCCCAGGGCCTCCCCGGCCCTGCTGCCCGCCGAGCTCCTCGCCCCCTGGGCGGGCAGTGCCCTCACGGCCTCTACCTGCTCCGCGGCTTCCGCCATAGCGCTGCCGGCGAGGCGTCATGTGAGGGCAGGAGGCGGCGGGGCGGAGCACCCTGGGAAGTGTAGTTCGTTCGGGGAGGCGTCGGCGTCCGTCCGTCTGCCGGCCCCTGAGGATAAGGCCCATCCGTGGGCGCTCGCCTGATCAGCACTTGGGCTGTTGTGTCAGCGGGACTTATAAAGCCTAAATTTTTCCCTACCGTTCTAAGAGCTGCTGCATTTTCTCTTTTAAAGCGGGAGACCTGAGTGCTTTTCTTGATTCTAAACTGCTTTATTTAGATGTCAAAAATATAACCAAGGCTCAAAAGCAGTAAGCACTGCTTTCTGTTATCCAAGCATTGCCAATGGAGGTGATCCAAAGCCGAAGTGAGGTACAACATTAATGTACCAAGTCCTTATCCTCACGATTGATCCCCAGAATTTAAAATATGTGAGACGACTTCGTCTGGCAGGCTGGAAACAGGTGGCTGTAAGGCCACACAATGGAAGTTAAATGCAGACAGTATTACTGCGGCAGTGAAAATTGTGCATATTGTTGCTATGCCTGTAGAAACTAGAATCATAGAAGGGCTTGGGTTGGAAGGGACCTGAAAGATCTTCTAGTTCCAACTCCCTTCCATGGGCAGGGTTGCCACCCACTAGATCAGTCACTAGCTCAGGCTGCTCAGGGCCCCATCCAGCCTGGCCTTGATCACCTCCAGGGATGGGAATTTCAGACCAAGAGGAACTTCCAGAAATTCGACCAAGAGGAAATACAGTTGTCCCTTAAAAACACACTGAGAGGCTGATCCTGGGCTGAGGGAGAGCTTTCAACTTAACTGCCAGTACAAGAACATGCAACTATCGTGAATAGATTTCATTTGTGAGATAATACAAGAAAGCCTCCGTATTTAATCAGTTATGAGATATCTATGGACCATCAAGGTATCATAGCAAAGGAGTACATAAATGCCATCCTGACCCTGTAAACCGAGGAACAACACAGAGATGTTAGGCTGTCATTGTACGAGATGGCGTTGAGAACTCATCTGGGAAAAAATGAAAATGTCAAGCCACCCTCAAAAAGGATGAATCCTAACTGAAAGGGAGCAGAGGACTACTGGAAGGATCACATAAATTTAGGGTCTTTTCTACTGGCTTCTTCAGTATAGAAATGAAAAGGAGCTGAAGAAGGAAAAGAGCTATTAAAGTAAAAGACATGAGGTGAAATAGGTATCAGCTGTTTTCACTGCATTTAGGCTGAAAATGAGAAGTAGATTCCCATGTATCAGGCGGGTGAGGTCCTCCAAAGAATCTTTCTGGCAAGAAATGTAACTGATTACAAGATGAGCCTTAATAAACTTTTGTAATAGACCTCAAGAGATGTTTGCTGATAGCTGAGTATCTTACTCAGAAAACTCATTCCGATCTCATTCTGACCTCCTTCAATCTTAGTCCTGTTGAAATAAAGGACAAAATTATCGTTGCTGTAATGGAGCCAGGTTGTGTCCTGTGTATTATCTGATACTTGACGACTGTATATCTAGTGAAAGGAAACTTTGTCTGATATGTTGGGTTTTTCTGGTCTGTTCCCCCCCCATACACACACTTCTGGGAAAAAAAAAAAAAAAAAGATTAGGGGTTTTGGGCTTCAGTTTTGTGGATTTTTGTTTTTCTTAAACAGAGACATTTTGTGGTACATTTTAAACTGGAATGATCATTAATAACTGGCTTTATAAATGCCAAGAAAAAAATAGAATGTAAGAGAAAGGATGGCGGATCTTGTAAACTTTGCTATTATGACATATAACAGGGCACATTTGTTACAAACAGAGCAGTTAAAGAACAGCTGTTCTTGTTTTCACTGAACATAGAATATGTGGTATAAACAATGTGGTTTACTTACAGCATGCTACTTACGTCTGACAGAAACATGCAGAAGTTTTGTTTTGTTTTTCCTTACCTAGGCTTAAAATATGAATTAAATCCACCATGATTATAGGTTTTTGTTGTGTCAGGGAAATTTAATATGTTAGAATCTGATTCTGCCACCTCTCCCACACCCATCCTCCAAAAGTGCTGACAGCCATTACATTGCAATGACAACAGTGGGTCTGAAAAGCTTTCAACACCTCACCATGAAGCATGCAGCATCCTACAGGCCTGGTCCTGAGAATATCCCAGTCAACCTTTGGAGAGAAAAGGCTTAAGTGTAGTTTGGCATAAATGGAAAAAATAGCACCACCCAAGGGAAGTGAATGTTCCAGCCTAACCATAAAAGCCTCTCTCTCTCGCTATCTGCCAGCATGTGGATCTGCAGTTTTGGTAAAATTAGTTGTACAAGTGAGAGATGTTTGGGATCCCTAGTTGGGATCTGCCTATCTTTCAAGGTTAGGTAGAGCATTTTGGCTCACCTCCATGTCAGGTGATAGTCTAGCTTCAACTAAATTAATCTAAAATAGCACTTTTCATAAGTCTTTTTAAGTAATGATTTCAGCCACACCATCCTAATTTTAATGTTCGTAATGCCTACTTTAATGCAGTTGACAGGAATTCCTCAGAACACTTACAAAAGGATGCTGAAACCCCCATCAAACTTTCCAAAATTAAAGTCTGTCAGGAGTTTTTGATCTACATTTTCCACAGAAATCAGAATTATCATTGAAACTTGGACCTTGACCATCGTTCAGATTCCAAATACTGGCTAGAATTTTTATCTCTTGCTTTAACATACTTTCTCCCTGACTACTGTGAGACCTAACAAGTAGCAAGTATCCATGCCATTTGGTAGAGATTATTATATTTCAGGCTCCAAGAGCTCTCAGTTACTCTCAAGTAGGAATGATTCATCCAAGAAAATATTCATCTGGGTTATCTCTCTCCACTCTCACCGCCACTTATTCAGTAAAGAAAAAAAAAAGCGACGTTGTCTGTAATTTAATAGCATTTAAAAACACTATGCGGGATAAAACACAGCTAATATTGTTGTCAGAATAATAGAAGTTCAAAGGCCTTCTTCTTCCTGTTTGTTTGTAGAAAGAAAATTGCAAAAGCTTTTCTTTTTTTCACCTGCTATCAAAGAATTATTTATTTGAAGCTACATTCAATTTGTACCATAGCTTCCCCTTGTACTTTAAAAAAAATCCTATTTCACCTTCTAGCATTATAAGGTTTTGCAAATGTTTACTTTTTTCTTAGTCTCCTTCTAAAATTTATTTTATAATATTTCCTCCTGAAATAAGTATCACACCGATGACTATAAAAACCCTTTTAAACCCTTTTATAAATCAGAACAGCATATAGTTGTATTTTAATGACTTGAAGGTAGATAAACCACGCTTATAAAGCTAAGCTCATGTGCAAATCTTTGTAGCGTAGTCATTAACAAGGATAAATAAATACTTTTTTGTTAAACATAGTAGTACCAAGTGAACATCACAGTAACTTCTTTAATTGGAGCTAAAGATTACCTCTGTGTAGTTTGCCATATCACCAAAAAGGCAAGGTAAGGCAGGGAAATGCACGTTACTGATATGTCCCACCACTGTGGCAAATATAATTAAATATAAACGATCTGCCAGTTTTATAAAAGTGAGAGTGGTAATAAGGATATCAAAGAGATTGCTACAGATTCTTTCAAAAAGTTGATCTCTGTTCCCTGACATTTAGAGGCTTTTCAAAATTATAGTGAATTATTTTCAAATCCTTCAGGAATAACATTTCCCTTAGTCTTTTCTTTCTTCCTCTGACCCTCTCTCCCTGTCTGTGTTTCTTCTGCTCTCTTTCTTCAGCTCCACTCTCAGGCAGTCTTTATTGAAAGATACCTTCTTGTGCTAGGTAGAGCACACAGAGAAGATGAAAAAGTGTGAAGAACAGTAAACAACATAAAGCCAGTACAATTATCCATTTATTAAAGATAAACAAGAGCTATATATAAAGAGAGAGAGGTAGTAAAGGACCCTTTTAAAAATCGTATAGTTAAAAATATTAAGGGTCTGGGAAAGAATGAGCAAGTCTGAAATTGAAAAATGATTATACTACCAGAAAATTTCATAGATCTATAGATTATGAAGCCAGACAGGAATAGCACTGTGATTTAATCTGAACTCCTCCCTAACATGGACCATGAGATTTACCTGAATTAATTCCCCTCTTTGTGCCAATTTTTTAAAAAGAAAACGTATCCTCGACATAACATCTCCAATTTTACAGATTTCACCGCGCTTCTGATAAGTCATTTCAAGGGCAACTGTACTCACTGCTAGAAGAATAAAGAATGCAATATAATGTCTTCCTAGGTCACAACAGTGGTCCACCTACCCTAGCACTTGGTCTCCAACAGTGGCAATAAGAGATGCCATTTGGGGAGAACATGTGAGTCTGGCTGCTGAGCTCCACGCCGCATGGTTTACCCCAGCAAGCTGCTAGGGATGTTAGATGGTTCACCCCTGACTACTCCTGCTAACGAACCCACTGTTCATTAATTTATCTCTTGTGGACCTGCTTGTCTCTCCTGAGGCAACGAAGCCCAGAAGTCATCTGCTTACTGCTTGAAGAAGTTTGTTTATGTTTTAAACTGCTCTGCTGTGGATCTCCTATCAGTTTTGGTCAGCACCCCTTAATTCTAATACTGCAGGACATAATGATTTTTCTTTATTGCTATTTAAATTTGTCTAACATCAGCTTTGACACACTCCATTATGACCATTATAACATCATCCATCAGCAACTTTTAAAAGTTCACCGTTATCAGCTTTCTGTTCCCCATGTAAGTACTTATATCCTAATATGAAATCACTTCTTAATTATTTGTAAAATTAAATAGAAAGGTGCCACTGAGTCTTTCATAAAAGACATTTTACATCCTGCAAATCATTTTTGTAACTGTTGTCTGCTCTATCTCCAGTCTGTTAGCATCTTTCTTGATTTGTGCCTATTGGAATATGACTGCATTAATGTTAAACTAATGCAAGATATTCACCCCTATTGCATTTATTTTATTATCGTGAATAACTCTACCGTTCATTCTCATCAAAATCATAACATGACTACCTGTCATTCCATTTTTAGGTTTAATTCTCCTTCCTAATAGAATTAAAGCACTCTTTGTCTCTAATTCTTCTAGCATTGACTTATTTTTTCTGCTTCCCATAATATATATTTTTATGATTTTTTTAATTTACAGTTACTGCCACTACTCTCTTCTCTTTGAAACAAAACATAAAAATGAAACTCTATAGTATAAACTTATAACGGATGCTTTCAGTGTTTCTCAAGGATATTTTGTGGGATTTTTTTGTGTCTTGTTTTGGAGTCCTAAGTATTCTTTTCATAGTTCCCACTTCTCATTTATATGTTCCTCCTAGCTGTTTATTCATTGGTTTCATCTTTTATAGCAGCATTTGTGTTTGTTTCTAATAAGAGCCATACTCCATCATCAAATATAAATGTAGCTTGAGTAATGAACATTTTCATCAAAGAAAACACTCAGACTGATCTAATTTCAAATTAACGCATAATAGTTAGAACAATCTTAAGATATTTTTTGGTCCAAGAGTCTCAAGAAATAGCTTAAATTTAATCCCAATGTTCATATTTAGGTTATGTTAGTTTTTAGAAATTGGGCTTCCTTACTATGTGTAAAGAGCTGCTGTCCATCTTTAAAAAAGAGGCCAATTCTTAAAAGAAAATACATATTAGGTAGGACCCTTGATCTTGAACCCAGGATTTTATAATTTTATTAACATTTCTGGAATTTGAAATTGAAAATCGAGAATCCCAATTCCCAAAACTTCAGTCTAGGTTATGATAATTTTTATAATGTATTTGGCTTGCAATGTGACTACAACAGAACTATTTATCACATTCAGTATGATCAACTGTTTATCATGTGTTGTGTGCCATACATGCTGTAATCCTTGGCATTACTGAATTGATGACACATTTCTATCTATATTCTTGTCACAGGTTGCACAAGCAAGGGAGTCCTGGTTCCCAAGGTGACTGGTGCAGATTGACTTGAGTCCATTGCTTTTTCGTGAGTTTCCAATTGCAAGTATCTGAAATGATATGAAGACAGTGTTTTTGTCTGTCAGGTTAGTCTCTTGCATTATGCTGAGATTTGTCATATCCAGGAAGGAGACACAAATGATCATGCAAAGACACAAAGCCTTCTAGGTGGTGCTGGAGGACCATCTCAAGATGTGGTCTGCTGTGCACCATGTGCCATGTGCACAGTTATTACCCAAGTATTTTGCTATTATTATTCTTGGCCTACTACAAATCTGCATGAATCTCAGTAATATACTGCTGCTTTCAATAATACCTGTCGGAGCTGCCTCCAGATATTGATCATGGGTAACCTGAAGATGATGTAGTTGTAAATTTACCAACAGCTTTGTGTGGTGTGTTTCCTTTTAAAGAAGACCACCTATTTGAAAAGCATCTTTCCAGATGGCTTACCTAAACTGATGTCACAAAAAACTCTCTTCTTCAAATCCTACTCAGTAACATTCTTCGACATAAACTGTATTATCATGATACACAGCCCTGCCTTGGATATCATTGGTCTACTTTGTTTTAATCTAAAGGAAAAGTAAGTTTCAGGATAGAAAGAACAAAATTAATAAAACGTAATACATTCTTTTAACGTTAAGTTTCGTGCATGATGAGAGTTCTTCCAATGTTAAAAAGCATTCACTAAAACGGATAGTAGTAGCAGCACTTCTTCAAGTACTTTAGACAAGCATTTTGCAAAAACATTGAAGGAACAGATTGATATCTGAATAGTGAATTTTTCAAGAAATTCAATCCTGAAGAAAATGTAATGTGGTATATTTATGTATCCTCAGAGGATGAATGAATTTTCATTTGTCTGTGAAGCTTCTCTTATATTTGGCTTGGGCTGCCTCACTTGCCATGTCTTGAAGGCATTAAATCACTTCATTTATGCTACATCTTCTCACTGTTAAAATTTTGAAGTTCTTTTATAAGTCTTTTCTACCTGAAACAAAAGTGGTATCTTTTTTCAAATTCTCATAGTTTTCATGATTTCAAGGTGTAAAAGTTATGTATTGTATGTACTTTCAAAATAACCTCTTCCTCCATACACACACAAAAACCCCTATAAAGTAATATTTTCAGAAGCATCTACTTATCCCTTTTGCTGATAGGAATTTTTTTATTGATTTCAGCAGGAAAAGGTTTAGACAAACATTTTCTGCTTTTGAAGATCTCACTATTGTTCTTCAGATAATTAATGCATAAGAAATAAATATTTTAAATATTGGCACCTAAATTGTGGATACAGAAAATTCCCTTTCCCTTATAATTTAATTATAATTATATTTATAATTATATTTATATTTAATATATATTTAATATAATATATTTTATTTATAATATTATATATACTATAATAATATTATGATTTCCCTTATAGCTGTGTTGTATCTTCCCTTTGACTCTCAGGAGTCAAATCTCCCAAGCCTGGTAAAAATATCTCCTGTTCCATTTCTTCACAAGTGTTATTTCTGATAATTATTTTTCCTTACTTCTTCTGATCTGCTCTATTATTGAAGGTTTTTAATGGAGTCAATGTTAAATAGATCACTGGAAAATCTATTTTGTATTTAGAGTGAAAAACACTTTTCTTCTTTTTCTTCTTCTTGACATACACTTAACCTCAAGGAAAAATACTTAGCTTTCCACTTACTTAAATAGTGTATATAATGTACAGGAAATGATTGATGAGGTTATCAGAGTTCCAACCTCAGGAATACTGTATGCTTTCCACGCATAATGTTCTGGTTATAGCCATTACACTAACATTCCAAACCGAATTTTCAACTTTGCCTTTTTCGTGTATTTATTTTGTAATACTGCTTAACTGAGGTCCAGAAAGCAGAAGGAAGTAGATAACTAAAAGCATGAAAATGGAGAAGAAACAACAAAATAAATTTATTAAGCCGCAATTATGCTTCTGCCAAACAGATAACTGCTGTGACTATAATTTGATATCTGTGACAAAAAATTCTGGTTCCATCAAATTCAGTGAGAGTTCTTCTGTTCATCAGANAATAAATATTTTAAATATTGGCACCTAAATTGTGGATACAGAAAATTCCCTTTCCCTTATAATTTAATTATAATTATATTTATAATTATATTTATATTTAATATATATTTAATATAATATATTTTATTTATAATATTATATATACTATAATAATATTATGATTTCCCTTATAGCTGTGTTGTATCTTCCCTTTGACTCTCAGGAGTCAAATCTCCCAAGCCTGGTAAAAATATCTCCTGTTCCATTTCTTCACAAGTGTTATTTCTGATAATTATTTTTCCTTACTTCTTCTGATCTGCTCTATTATTGAAGGTTTTTAATGGAGTCAATGTTAAATAGATCACTGGAAAATCTATTTTGTATTTAGAGTGAAAAACACTTTTCTTCTTTTTCTTCTTCTTGACATACACTTAACCTCAAGGAAAAATACTTAGCTTTCCACTTACTTAAATAGTGTATATAATGTACAGGAAATGATTGATGAGGTTATCAGAGTTCCAACCTCAGGAATACTGTATGCTTTCCACGCATAATGTTCTGGTTATAGCCATTACACTAACATTCCAAACCGAATTTTCAACTTTGTCATTTTCATGTATTTATTTTGTAATACTTCTTAACTGAGGTCCAGAAAGCAGGAGGAAGTAGATAACTAAAAGCATGAAAATGGAGAAGAAACAACAAAATAAATTTATTAAGCCGCAATTATGCTTCTGCCAAACAGATAACTGCTGTGACTATAATTTGATATCTGTGACAAAAAATTCTGGTTCCATCAAATTCAGTGAGAGTTCTTCTGTTCATCAGAAAGAGGTTGAGGCTTCACTCAAATATTCTACATTGTCTGTTAAACTGAGGATTGAAACATTCAATAGGTATGAAAGTATGAAATCAGAGACACGCTGCTGGTTCATGTGCTCTGATCCTGTAAGGCTGCCATTCCCAGTTATGACAACATAACTTCACCGTCAAATGACATTCATTTGGGGGCAGATTCTGCAATTTCATTTATGAGAGTTTGATTAACTTTCCTGCAGCCCAAAATGTTAAATTGAACGTCTCCCACACCTGTGCATCCCAATGATCACTGAGGAGGATCTGCTGCACCTCTGACTGGCACTCCCACCACACCCAAACGCTGCTCTCATTGAGCAGAGGTGCAGCATGGATCCTGATCTGCAGAATTAGCCCGAGTTTGTTGCGGCGACCTCCCCTTTCTTTTCAGTTGTTCACAACATTCACACAAACAATTATTTACATTTCAGACCCTTTTTACACTGATAGGAAACTAAATAAAAAATGCCCTCAGCATAACTGAGGATCAGGCCATCAGTTTATTGCAATCAGGCCTTTTAATCATTCCTATACCCATGAGACAAACTCTCCATTTACTGAAACTCCAATCCTCAATGTGGGTTCTTTTTTCTGATGCTCTCATCATAACCTAGTTTTTAAAAAAATCTCTTTAAAACAGCTTTTTCTTTCATTGCATTTTTAGCTGCTTGTATCAACCCTCTCCTTTTGCACAGCTGCTTCCCTTGCTGTCTCTTCCCATCCTCTTACATCCCCTCAGGATGTGACCCCAGCCCGGAGCTGAAGTCTGATAGTTCACCCTGGGACAGTCCTTGATTATGAAGCAATGTCAGAGTCAAAATCCAGGTCCCTAGGGTGCTGGGTAGTGCCTGTGAGTGGTGCCTGAGATAATATATGGGCTATTTAAGGATCTCCTCTTACCTCCCTCCGCTCTGGAGTGGAAAAACTTTTTAGTTAAATACATTGTCAATGAGCTTTATGTTGACGGAGGAAACATTGCTAGCTCTGGTAGTACATCAGCAAGTTTAAGCAAATTCAAATGTAAGCCTGTTGGCTGTGTTATCCAAAGGCTGTGGATTTAAAAAATCCATCAACAATCCACCAACCCCTGGCATGAAAACTGAACTAACGAAACATAAACAGTCCTGCTGAAGTCAACGGTCCTTACAAAGGAAGTGATTCACCTCCAAAGGCTTTGAAAGATACGAGTATTCCATAGAAAAAAAAGGCCACACAGCTTTTGGAAGAATACACAGCTTTCCTGCAGCATATGGTTGCAGTATAAAAACGTTAATGAGATGAGTCCTCTCGACGATGGGTGTAGATAAATACAGCTGCCGCACAGCAATAATAGGATGATATCCTCCCAAAAAGCAATTTTTTGAATTTGATATAAATTGTTTCCATTCTTCTCATTCTTTAGCCCCCAAGAAGGTACTTTGTGGATAATAACGCTTTTATGACCTGTTGGGTTGGATGCCACGGGGCTATACCCACTGCATGCTAAGTGGGCAGAGCAGCAGCAGAGCACCAGTCCTCAGATTCCCGCTTTGTTTAAGCAGATTTTTAGTACAATGCCAAGAAGCAGCTTCAGTTTTATCGGTGCATGGCTTGTTGTCAGCATGAATAGTGACAGGTCATCAGCAGCACTTTTCACCACAGTGTTCGCTGCCTGGCCAGCAAATACCCATAGTGCTTGAAAACTCTCATCTCTTTGCTTCCCACATCTTCCACAAGGAATAACTTCCCATTTGTTAGGTGGGACAGTGTGTCAAAGAGCAATACTAACTCATTTTAAACAATTCAAAAGGAAAATCATGGTCTTCTGATTGCCAGCCTTATGCTTTGGCTACCGGACAGCCCTTCCTCTCTTGATGGCTTGCCTCAAGTATTGCCTTTTTCCATTAAGCAAATATCGATTTTGTTCTCTTGCTTGAAAACAGGATAGAAATTAACATGGCTCTTTTTGGTTACTTCATTGTATGTGAGTCACTTGGGAATAGTATTTATTAGTTAACTGCTGTTGCTCATCCAATGGGCACTCACAGCTGTTTTTCCTCCTCAGTATGTGTTAAACAGCAGCTATTAAGAATGCTCCTCTGTGACAAAGTGCCAGGCTTCCCCTTTAACTATTTAACATCCTGCAGATAGTCCAGCTCCTAACACATACAACAGAAGATACGATTTAGAAGGAACAGGACTGGAGCAATCAAAGATCTTGTTATTTATTTTATGAGTATCTGGCTCCTTATTATAATTAGCTATTTATATTGTGGTGGTGACAATGACAAGCTACTTATTTTCGAACAAAGATGAGAGGTTGCTGGTTACCATTTCTGTCTGAAAGAACAGACTTCTAAATCGATACTGGATCTCATTTGAATGCCCTCTAATCCCTTGAAGTAGCTGGGATTAGTAAGAGATGGCGAAGATCAAAGGGTGATGGGGAAAGATGCAAGGGAACTGCCATGGGAAGAGTCAGTGGTGGCAGGCAGAGCATGCTGGGTGCTGGAGGTTTTTTAACTCATCTAGCAGCAGTCCTGTAGGACTGGTATACAGATCTCTGTCAAGATGTGCATAACATGGTACTTTGGAGTTTAGTCAGATGGGGGTCAAAATTACTTGAGCAGCAAGGCTAACTGTTGTTTCCTGAGGCAATTGTTGTGAGAAGACTTGATTAAGATGGCAGTAAGGGATAGTCGTGGGAACTGCTTGCTCTCCTATGATGTGCCACTGACATACTGAATGATAGAGGGAGAATCATTTCTCTCTTCTATACCTCAGTTTCCCCATCAATGAAATAGAAGTAATGAAATGTACTGATTGTTGTGAAGTATTTTGATATCTGGAGATGAAAAGTCCTAAGAACTTGAGGCTTGATCCAAAGCCCTTTGAAGTCTTCCGAAAGCCCTTGATTCAGCTCTTCTAATTTGCATTTGCCTTACTCTGCAAGTCACCCACCAGTCTCATGAAATTTGGAAATGGACTGCCCAATGCATTTCTCAAAGATGGAAAAATAATCTTAAGTAATCATTGTCATTATTTTTGGCTTTTTCACTATTCAGTTTGAATTTACAAAACAGCAGTGCTATATTTGCATTTGGATTATTTGTAATATTTTACAAGATCAAGGTGAAAACTTAGAAGATAGAGAAGGAAAAACCCAGCATGTTTCCTTGACACCAAAGAACAAACTCTGACAGAAACAAGCATTTTTTTTTTTTATCTTTCTTCTCTGAAGATAGATGAAAAAGATCAGGAGAAACTATGTCTCATTAGAAGTAAATGCAGTCTGTGGCAATCCATACTAAATTTCCAGGTCATATGTTCTAAGAAGTTATTAGGCACCAAAGGGCAGGTAGTTAGATTGAAAAAAAAAGCTAAAAAGTATTTAAAAGTTGGTGTTTAATTTTTTCAACATAATAAATGAAGTGGCACAGAGTTTCTGGAAGAATTTTAAATCTTTTAGTGTGATGGGTAAGGTGAGAGAAGGTTGTAAGACGAATGACAGTTCTGCTCATTATTCAACAAAGCTCACAACAAATGAAATGAGTGCCTTCAGAACATGCTTTGTTTTCTTTTTCTGGAGACTAAGCAGCTTCTCTTTGCTAAAAGAGAAATATTATCTTTATGAAGGAAATATTTTTCCTAATCAATATTTTTTTAACCTCTGGGTTATTACTTCCTCAAATCTCTTTTTAATTTTTTTTTCCTCAAAATTGGTCTATGTACTTTAATGAAAAATCTGCAGAACAGACTCATGCTATTGTTCACATTAAAGATTTCAAAGATTATTAACTGTTATGGGGCACTACTTGTCTTCAGCACTTTTTTCTGTAATGTATCACGTTCTTGGGATGTATGTGTGTGTATATATATAATTGGGAGCAGAAAGAATTAGCTGTTGGCAAAGCAGAAATATCCACACACTGGTTAAAGTCAAAGATTCAGGAAATACACATTGTATTCTTGCTGGACCATCTATTCCCTGCATCATATTATACATGTCACTTAGCTTCTTTCTGTGTCAGCTCAGGTATCTTTTAAAAGGAATTAATACTATAGGAACATGTATGTATCTTTCTCAACAACTTTAGAAGCCTGGAGATTAACGGATACTTTAAAATTTATTTTTATTAAAATTCTGGTGATGACAAATCATTTAACTCTTCAATATTCTTATTCTTCTTCACTATGAGAATAGAAAATATGCAGAGTTTAAGAAACGATTTACATCTAAACAACTCTATGCCGCCTAGTCATTCTTCAGAAAGAATTCTTTCTTCCACTCCTGCCAGGTCATCAGTTTGCATCTCAAAGCAGCGTAAATTCTCAGAAATGCAAAACTCCAGCTTAATTCTGTCGGGACTTCTTTGACTGTTCAAGAACTGTTGGAATTAGCCCAATACTTCCGGAGTCTTCCTTCCAGATCTAAGACTAGTCAATGGGTTTGAATGTATACCCTCTAACCAGATGTAGACCGTACATCAAAACAGAGCTTTAGATGTTTTATTACCTCTTGTGCTCTGGCCAGAACAGGATGATGAACACTGTGTTTGAAACTGCTGACGCTATTGAAAAACCCTACAATAAAATCTCACTTGCTATCTTTTGTACTTGATTACCAAGCTGAAAGCAAGATTTTATAATAAATGGCAAATCATGATCACTTTCTTTTCTATGCCTTTCACCCATTTTATTTGGAGAATCTTGGACAACTTTTGCCTGATTGCTTGACATAAGTTCAGTAAGCATGAAAAAGTTCAGTCTTCTCTCTCATCCCATTCCCAAGTCATCAAAGTTCTCTGTTCACTCTTCCCCTGACTCTCAAACCTCCTACAAGTAACACCCTCTATCCATCTGGATACACTATTTCATTAAGCCAATGTCTCTTGTGTAAAAGTAGTCATGTCCTTAATTGCACTGGACCCACTTTTAGTCAATAATCAAGCTAAGACTACAAATATGATTGCAGTAGAATAAAGACGAATATATAAATGGGATTTAATGATATAGTAGTACATGATGTTGGGAAACAGACTTGATATTTAAGGTCCTTTTCTACTGTAACTTCTATGTAAACGTGAGTGGTTTCCCTTTTTTGTGTGTGTGTGTGTGTTTCATTTTTTAATTTCTTTTGAGTTTGGAGAACTTTTCCAAAGTGAATGATGTTGTTTTAAAATATGCACAATTTCAGTATTTCATTTATTTTGTAAGTGATATATGAACTACATTTCTCTTTGTGAGCTCCGAGTTGACTGAAGTATGGGAGGATATCTCTGTTACTACAGGGAAGGATGTGACATTCCACCTTTCTAGCCATACTCTTTTACAAGCTGGGGCTGTTCAAAATGAGGGACAGCCCTCTCAACTTCAAATTTTTGTTTCAGAATTGTTTGTATGTAAGATTTTAGTACTTCGTTCTATGCTTAGGACCACGATCCAATGCTATTAAGTACTAGAAACATTATCATCAATTTCAATTGACATTGCATCAGAACAAAAGATAGTGAAGTACTCACTGGATTCATTTTTCACTCTATAGGTCCTTAGGGTTACTTAATATTTTAGAGCTTGAATAAATCATCAGAGAGGAAGAAAGTATCTCTAATGTTAATGTCAGGAGCAGAATAGCTTTGTTAGCAAAGTATACAGTACCGTTCTTGTTCCTCGTGGTGTGAACACATCATTGGACTGAGTAAAGCAAAACCGGTCATGACCGTTCTTGTTTTCTAAGTATATAATTAAGTCTGGTGTATTGGCATAGGTTCTCCCAGGCAAAAAACTAAATGAGAAATTACCTCATTGGCAACAGATATCTTAGCAAACCACATGGTCCTAAAATTAACAAAAAGCAGTAATTCTTGAATCCTTACTGTGCTTTCTGTGTCACATGCCAGATCACTTCCTTGAAATACTGACAAAACAATTTAAGTATGCCACGGTTAATGACTCAAAAATTAAGATTCTGATCTTGTAATGGGCACAGCTCAGGACATGCAAATGGAAGACCCTTCGCATTACAAAGTTGAACACTCCAATGGCAATATGCAGCATTGCCCTATCAAGCTTTTTTTTTTTTTTTTGTCATATACTGTCTCCCTCCCATTTGTACTGCATCTGCTACAAACACATGCTTATTTCAGCCAGGTGGTCATGGATTCTACTATAGCAATAGTCGTAATGATTAACAGAAAACCTAATGGTTATCTTTTTTCCTCCTGTTCTGCTTCATCCTGCTTGCTTTATTTCTGCTCATGTCAAGAGTACTACTTGTAGTATCAAACTGATCACAGCAATGCATAACAAACACCACTATTATCCTTTGACTGGAAGTTTTGTTCTGAAGCACAAAATCATGTCTGCTAGTGAATGAATATCTGAGATACAAGTTTGCAGAGATTAACATCTCTGTTTTCTTCTAAGACCTTTCCTCCAAGCAAAACAGTGTACAAAGTGCCTTCCAAGGTCAAGTTCAATAGCAGGAAATCTCCAGCCGACAGAGGTATATAGGATAACTGATACGGGCACATGCTGGAGAATGAGAATCTGCAATGAGTGAACATCCACCTGCAGGTTTTCCCTCTGAAGCATTAATACAGGACCACAGGAAGCTTCTGTTGTTTCAGCTTCTCAGGAATTATAGGCTGTTTCTGTGCCTCAGAGGTACATTAAACAGAGACTGAGCAATGCAGATGCATATGAAGAGCCTCCTTCCGACATGCTGAGCAGTTAAGGAACATTGGCACCTCACAGGGCTGGGCCTCAGAGGAAGACATCCCTATGGCTTTTCTAAACTTGGATGTTTTCTGAAATAGATGTTATGAAATAGCTATTCTAAAAAGCTCTGTATCAGTTTTTTTTGTTGTTGTTGTTGTCTCACAATAAAATTTTGTCTGCATAGGAAGTTGAAGAAAGGATGTTGGGGAGCTCAGTATCCCAAGAAAAATTTGTGCTGTCACCAAATGTCTTTCAGTATTTATATTCTGGTTTAAAAATATGCAGAAAATGTACAAATCTGCAAGTAAATATAGCTTATAGAGGTATTTCTCTTTGCCTTGCTGGTGGCAAAAATTTCCACAGCTCATGATCTTCTGGAGGATACAGCATGTTTCCTTCCACTTTTGGACCCCTTCCCTCCACCAGCTTCCAGTCAAGGTCCGATAAGCACAGGGCGTTCTGTGTTCAGAGTGACGTGTTCCAGCTGTCTGTGCTTCAGCATGGAAACTGCCAGACATGAAAGTCTGAGATTTGTGCTTATGCTGATCAGAGACCAAAATCTCTACCCTACTTCCATATTATGTGGTGGAGTACTTTTTTCTGCTCCTTAACCAAGACCAGCACAGCCTCTTTTCGTGGGTCTGGACTAAAGTCAACTGAAGTCAATAGAAACAACTGCTATCCAGTGTCATTTCAATTAGTGTTTTACTTGTTAGGTTTTCAACCAAAGCAAACCAAAATCTGAAAACACTTCAAATATGTATTTAATCTCTGCCTTTCTGTGACTCCCTTCTACTCTTCTCCCACTCAAAAATTCCCAATTCAACAGGGTAAGGTGGATTTTGAGAAATCATTTATAATATTGCATTCTTTTCTCCACCATTGCAAAATGCATTTTTATCAATTGCATTCAATGCATAGAAATGTAACAATTTACAGAATACTATAATTACAGAATTGCAGTTAAAAACACTTCTTCTGCATGCATCATTTATTAACTTATTTTACCTACTTTTTCCAGTGCCATGTTGCCTTAGCCCTTTGATGTTTTAGGTTGGAGAGAAGGAGGCTCTGCAGCAATACTGACTAGCAGAAAGTCTCACTAGATTAACACTGCAGTGCAGATGGATTATGAAAACAGGTGGTGGCTAATGGCAGCTGAATTAAAAATAACACCATTATTAATCTAGAGGCATTTCAGTGGAACTCTTTACCCATACATCTCTGTGCATTTTATAGATAGATTTTTAAACTGAGGACTCTGTTTTGCCTTTCAGTTGCTACAAAACCAGAGCACAGTCTTGGCACCTGCAGGCAGCAGTCTGTACTCCATCTGTTGTGCTCAACATCAAGCCAGCTCTGCTGGCTTTTGTCAGCAGGTGACACAGTGGTATCATATGTTGAGTAACGTATGCTGTACAGCAGCATGAGCCTTTGCTGCACTGTTGAAGAAGTAGAAGGACTTTGGGGAAAGTGTTCCCAGAAGCCAGACAAATTCTTTGTCTCCGTTTCTGAGAAGCAGGAGACCCATATTCTTTCTCTGGTTATTACTCAGCAAGCTTCAGGAAGCACAGCAGTGATTGGACTCTGATTCTTGTGAGTCCTTCCCAAACTGGGCTATTCTGTAAGACCACGTCTGAGCAAAAGGACTGTGCTGGTGGGTTGGGTGGCTATGTGAGTACATCAGTCTGAAATGCCACTAGGTTCTGGACATCCAGTGACTGCATCTTTAGGAGATATCTGCCCAGAACCTTAGGAGGTACGCTCATAATCAGGGAAAAATGCTGAAATGTTAGACTTAGTGGCCCAGTGCTGTGTAAAAGATCTCTGGACTTGAGCTGCTGTGATAAACTATGAGGATGGTCTTATGCCTCTATAACGATAAACATAATGTCATTGCAGGATGGCATTGATTACATCATAGTCTGTACATTCTACTCTAATGCATGAGCAGAAGCAGAAAAGCCAAAATTCAGATTCTGAAATGAGAAGTGACAAAATTCACTAATATGTTATGGAAGCAGTGTGGCTAGTCACTAAAACTGAAACTCTTTTAAAGCAATACAAGTGAACATTGTCCAAAGAATAGGAAAGACCATGATTCTTTTTCTGAGGTGCCAATAGAAACTTTCTATCCACTTCCAATTTTACTTCAGACATCCCTTTTATAGTTTGCTTTTCCCTTGGTATACTCTGTACTAATTACAGAACTATCATAGTGCAGATAATGTGTTTTCTGCTACCTCTAACCAAAATCTAGAAAAAAAAAACTCAAAAGTAATTCTGATTATTGCTGTTAAACCGCTACAAAGATAAGAGACAATTATATGTTGTTCTGCCTTTAGAAGGTGAATATTTAAACTTTTACTCTGCAAATTACCTCTTTCTTTGATGAAAATAATAACCTTATCTAACAAGCATAGAAACTTGCTCTCTTAAAGATCACAAACGAAAAAAAATCACTAAGCAAATAAACACTATACAAATTCTACACTCGGCAAAGTTAAAATTGTGCAATTCAAAGTGAATATATTTCACTAATGCTGGTGAGAATTAGAAAAAAAGTCCCAATGTTATCACTCTCAGACTTCTGTAATGCTTTTGGGGTTTGAATTGTTGCTTTAGATGGCTTTCTGCTCATACTTAAGCACCTCTGTCAAACCAACAATATAAAGTCAGGGGACATATTATTTTACTGTACTTGCTGTATTGTGCTTTTGTGTTAGTGAAATCTTTCCTGAGCAGCTGGTGTAATTCAATTCAAAGCTTTTAACTGGTTCAGAACTGACTGTTCAGGTGTCGTGGACAGTAACCAGACTGCATAGCTGCAATTTCTTTTAACCCTTCATCATGAACAGTACTGGAACAGAAATTTTACAAAACAGCATCTGTGCAGTCTACTTCTATGTTTTCTGCTACACCAAATGTTGGGATTTTTTTTTTTAATCACCTGTAAAAAAGTCAGAAGATAGGCCATGGCTTGCTGTTCCTTAAATGATGCCACACCTGTATTCTTCAACCTCGTTGTATTGTGAAGCTTTAAATTGTGCAAGCAAATTTTAAAAAATGGCATACCCCTTTCAGAATTTTTTCTGAACCATGGCAGAATTAATTCCTACTCCAGGAGAGTTACAAAGCTGCTGTGTTTGAAATTCATTCATTAGCAGCCCATCTTTCAGACAACTAATATTAGCAGTGCTGTCAACACAGGTTACAGATCCTGCTACGGAAACAAGGGCTGAGTTCCTCTCCCTGCCCCTCCACCTGCCTGCAAGTCCGCTAGACCATTGCAAGTTCTAAATGAACAGTTCTGTGCTCCTGCTCAAACTGAATATCTATGTGTTTCTTGGCCTGTTGTAAGATTGTTGGTATTCAAGGTACACAGTAAAACTCAGGAAAGTTATTCACAAGGCTCTTCATCAAGGCATCCTAGCCCAGACATTGATAGAAGTTGTGAGTGCTCAGTGAATTCAACAACACTTCTTGAAGTTCTGAAAGAGAAAACACTATTTTATGTAACTAGTTGCTGGAAATGCGTTTTATATTTTTTACTGACAAAGTTCTGCATATAGAACATATTTACTGTACTGTTAAGTCTGAAGCAGGAACAAAATTACAAGTCTCCATAGTGTTCAGAAATCATGAGCCAAGAGTATAAGACTGGCTTAAATTACAGAAACAAGAAGTGCATATACTTACTTTGTCTCCGTATTTTTTTAGGCCACGTAGCACAGTGAGTTCATGTTTTTTATCTTTCTCAACATATACCATCATTAGAAGTTTAAAATTTAAAATGGAATTTGGGATTCTCATGCAATACAGACTCCTGGAACTGGAATTTTAAGGAAAAACAGTGATTGTGTGACTCAGCAGTTAAATTTTTCTAGTTCTGTGGGCTATTTTGCCGTCCTGAAGAACATGACAACTGCCATTCTGTGGTTGCTCCTAGGTGTTTAGGCAAATGGTATAAAAATGAGTTACATATAAAGAGATTATCCTGATTATCCTGACTTCCTATTATCTTGTACCTTTAGCTAAAGGCAAAAAAAACCACCCAACCCAACCAATCTAAAAATCCTGTGTTCCATAATTGAATTCTACACTCTTTTTAGAAGACTCTGTGTGTATTTTATTCCATCATACCACTTGCTTTTCTTGAGCTCGGGTACTGTAAGCAACAGTGGTCAACCACTCTTTGACTTCCCCAGCAATGCATGGTTTTGATCTTCTGTTCTTTCCCCTAGCTGTGGATAGTCTAGCTCCTGCTTTAACTAGTATTTCTGGAGACTCACCCTTAAGAGACCTTACTCCACAAAAACATCAATATTTATTGGTACTCCAATGTATCCATCATAATTCCTAAAAAATTATTCATCCCAAAGGCACAGGCACTGCAGCTTCAGACACCTGTAAAGAATGTGATGAGTTGTGGTGGTCTGATAGCCAGCAGACCATGTTTGTGCACCGCAATAATTTTTCAGGACTGGAAAGTGGCTGCAATTGACTGCAGATAGATTCTGAAGCGACCCTATTTTGTTATTTTTATAGTCTCTCTTTTCCTCCTCCTCCAAAAATAGTTGGGAGTTGTGTCAGCTACCTAGGCAATAGAAGACATTAATAACTACTTTACCTATCTTGTTGTTTCAGTGACTTGTGACAGAAGACTTGGGAGCCGCTTAGTCAATACTCTAATGGAGTCACCTGTTAAAAATACACTGCTATCTGGTTGGTAGATAAAGAAGATAAAAGAGGAATGTACAGTGAAAAATGTTACAACAAATCAAACTGGTGGCATTCTACAATGCCTTGGAGTAAATGAATACACATGAATTGCAACAGTAGAATCACAGAATCATAGAAACACTAGGTTGGAAAGGACCTACAAGATCATCTAGTCCAACCGTCCTCCTGCCACCATTACTACTCACTAAACTACTAAACCATGTTCCTTAGCACCTCATCCAGACACTTCTTGAACACCACCAGGGATGGTGACTATACCACCTCCCTGCGCAGGCCGTTCCAGTGCCTGATAGAATCTTAAGTAGGGAATAAAGTCTAAAATTTTCAGCAAGCCTTGAGCAACTAGAAACTTGCATGTTTGGCTGCAGTGATAATGCATCAGGTTTTCCAATTTTTCTATTCCCATTCAATGTACAAGTGAAGTTATGATGGTGTTCTTTTGTCATTTATCTCCTTTGATAGTCTGAAAAAATCATGTCAAACTAGAGGGGAAAAGCAGTTAATTCTGATAGACTTTAGCATGCCACATTTATAGAGATCTATGTTATAGAAGCAGGAATAGCAGTGAGGCGATATGTTTCTGTTGTAATAGTTGTGGTCACCAGGGTGTAAATCACCCTGCTTTCTCCTTACCAGTCCCCAAAAGCTTGGAGTAAATTATTTGGAGGAAAAAATATGAAGGGAATCAGCTCCATTCTTGTCCCAAATACCCTTATTCAGTATTCAAGAGTCAGGCATTTTAGTTCCTCATTAGTCTTCTTGTGCAAGGTGGACCTCCGTAGGCTCCATGGTCTCTGTAGGCTCCGTACACCCAGAAGACTCATTTTCTTCTCTACCCAGAAGCTCTGGAAGAAACTGGGGAATCTTCTTGAGATAATGATCATCATCTTAGCTCTGCAACTTGTATTCCATATTCTCTCTCAGTCTCTTGCCCCTTTTCTTCCTATCCAATACCCATTCCCTCAACCATTAAGATGCCCACATCCCATTTACTTGCCTTCATACTTCTTCACTGTCATTGTGCCAAAGTCTCTATTTCATTTTTTTCCCCTCCCTTCAGTTTCCTATTACACCCTTACACTCTTTCCCAGTCTTCTTTGTTCGTTCCAAGATCCTCAAAAAAGTTGAAATGAAATGTGATATAAACTAAATAAAATTTCTGAGGTTAGATACGGCTAGTAGGATATTCTTCAGCTGCCTCAGTCAGTTTAATTTGGTTGAATGAAACTTTTTTCCACAGTTTCTTTAAATAGTGAACGACTTGGATCAGAAGCTGTGTCTCAGTTATGTCTCATTATGAAATAAATGATATAATGAGGCCAAAGTTCAGAATGGTGTGCAGTCTTGCTATAAATGACCATAAAAGTCTAGATTCTTGTTCTGAATGGCTGACAGCAGATATGGATTCTGTGTAGCTTTATTGTGTCAAAACAAAGAATTATGTCTCTGCAGTTCTGCGTGGGGCTTCCAGCACAAGTAGGGGTTTGTCTGCATCCAGTGTAATGTCAGCAATGTGGCAATGTGCTGCCTTAACATTTGGGTACCTTATTTGCGGAAGAAGCGGTTCAGAAATGGAACCTTTTCTCAAGAGATTTAAATGTTGGGGTTTTTGTTTGTTTGTTTTTTGAGATGTTTAAGTTCTACGAGTAAAAAACAGAGAAAATAAGTGAAAGCTAAGCAGCTAGTTGAGAATTTGAGTGAAAGATTAATGGGATAGTTTTTCAGAACTAGCCACGTGAGAAAGGATTGAGGTCTTGCCTATTTTTATAGTAGCTTCAATGGTGGCCAGGCACAAGAAGTGCACAAGAAATTAAAGATTTGACCTTGACTTGGTAGGAAAAATCCATTTAGGTGCATTACAAAATAACAATACAAATTGCTTCAGACATGGTGCAGTAATATTAGCATAACATTTAAAAATAATTTTTATTTGTGAGGTTTTTTTTTTTGCTTTCTCCTGATTATGAGCACTCTTTTAGTCAATGAATAAATGAACTGCACAGTGATCAGATAAAAACTCTCTTTGTTCTAATTTTACTGCTGTTACACACTTTTTACAGCTGTATTTCTTGACTACAGGAAAACTGAACAGCAAAACTGATAAATGTTTTGTAGGAGTCTCTATTTGATTACCAAATCCCAGTCAGGCAGAGTCAGGTCACAAAACCTCCAATGGACAGATATGTGTGAGTTTTTCAATCAAATCTGACAGAAATTAATTTGAGGCTAACATTTCCCTCTGAGATGCCTTCTGTGTTTGCTTGTGCACACAATACAAGCTTTTTCCTGCTGGAAGCTCCTAAAGAGGACCCTGATTTTAAGGGAATAGCTTTTCCCTTGCTGAATAATAATAGGATTTGATATTATATAGGACAACATCTTTGAAACTTTGATTATCCCACCAGAGAAAATACTTTCATGTAAACAGGTTAAAGCTATGACATTCTAGGTTTTTTTTTTTTTTTTTTTTTTTACTCTGAAGACATTTATCTTGTGGCTTTATTCTGCTTCAGATATTTTATTTTATTTCTATAACATCAAGTGCTAACATTATTCAGTTGCTATTGTTTTCTTTGATGTCTCTATAGCAAGTGCTTATTGAACTGTGGAAAACAGGTAAAGTCATGCGAGTGGGTGTGTAGGACTTCAGGAATAGACAATTACACAAGGGTGATATTCTAATACAAAAGAAGTATCTAGATTTAAAACGTGCCATATCAAATGGCCCTGCTCTATGCTTACTTTGGCATCCAGATCCCTTTCTTTCTGTGTCTGTCAGGAGCTGTGGCCTTTGCCTTGGTCCAGGATACTTTCTTCCCCTCCCTAGAGCAGGCATGATGGTAACCTAAGGAGTTTTCCATGTTAGCATCAGGAAAGGAGAGACTGTAGAGGCAGACCATGATTCTTCATGACTCTTCTTCCTATCACCTGCGCCTTTAAACACATGGGGTGAAGAGCGTGAAGGCCTTTAGTAACATCCTGTCACGCAGCTCCTTCATGATGTGCCATCTCAGAGGGATGTCCTTAGTCATCTGTCTTCCTGTCCTTAGTGAGATAAAGTGAGATTCACTGGAGGCAGGAGACTGTGAAGGAAAACATAGAAGTCCCATCACAACGTTCCAGGTCCCACTGACCCCATGGAGATAGCATCACAACATCAGGTGGCACTATGTTTTCATAATGATTATTGTAGAATAGGCTAATGATACTGACCATTGCTAGTTGGATATTGCTGGAAAATCTAATATTGCAAAGGCTAGAACACTAATAGCACAGAGGTTAGTGGTGATGCATCCTAATGGGTCCCAAATTTCTATGTTCTTTCTGGCTACTTTTTCCTTCCTTTCCTATGTATGAGACAGAGAAGAACAAAAGCCCAACAGATCAATAGAAAAGTGGTGTCCAATACTTTTAATAGGACTTGATTTTCCAGTTTTTATTCCGAGCAAGCAGGCTGCTCTTTGCTGTGATCCACTTCAGGAACTGGAAGTATACCAAAGTAAAATCCTCTTTGTTTTGCCTCATGATGCTGTGGCCATATGAGCTAACAGGAAGGAGCTGACGGAGGGCAGGTACTGGTGGAAAGCCAGTCTCTGGGTCTTGAGCATGGAGTCCTGCAGCATATGCTCACTATGCAGATGTAAGTCTGATATCTTAGAGCAGAGCACTTTGTCTCACCTACAGAGATTTCTGGAGGCTGGAGCTTGTGGCATCTCTGTCCAGCTCTCCAAAGAGTCCTCCAACAGACGCTAGGGAAGCTATGATGCTATGCTAGACGTTTCTAATGTGAAGATGGGAAGGGGAATGCAGAAAAGGCTTCCAGGAAATAATCTGCAAGGAATTTCAATAAATCAGTCTGTAAAATTTTAAACTGTGAAGGTGTAAAATTTCATCTTAAAATCAAGTTGTCATATATGTAGTGAACACTAGCTTAATATGTATTCAGTCAGAGTCTGCCACTGTCCCAAATGGCCTTTTCCCCGAAGGTTTGCAATGTTTTTACCATGGTCTGGAGAAGCATCTCTAATAATCGGAAAGGTCTTTCTAAAACAAACGCAGGGTGCTGTTAACCTTAGCTCAGAGAATCTATGCTCTTAAAATGATCTGTTGCCCTTGAATTGTGAGGGAACTTGTATTGATATGATGGGCCATTAGGAAAATTGCAATTCTTAAAGGGACTTCTGTAGTAAGGTCCTAAACTTTTGGAGAGGGTGCGAATGTATTTTTTACAGTGATTATAAAACCTAATGATTTTACGTGATAGTAATTCCATGGCGTGAGTTCTTATCATTCTCCTTTCAAAGTTTTCAGTCCACATACTGAAGCACTGTGCACTAAAATTGGAACAAGAAACTGAATGAAGATGAAAGAGTAGTGTGTTTTTTGTCTGAAAAAAACGCATAATTTATAAATTGAAGTCAAAATGAATGGAAACTTCTCTGAATTTTAGGATTCTCTCAAGTTTATTATTGGTGTGTCTACCGGCATCCACTGTTCATGCTTTTATTTCTCCGCCCAGATATAACCATTGAGATCTTAGAAGCCCTAAGATTATGTTTTGGGTATAGAAGTGCTTGAGGCAATAAGTTTGCTGAGCAAGGCAACAAAGGTCTTCCAAGAGTAATGACACGTGAAGACAGAACTCATTAAAATCACTGCATGATATGATTTCTGTGAGCCACATAAAGAAATAATCTCTGCGAGTGGACTTTATGCATGTTTTACTTTACCTTGAAAACTAAATGTATTTTAAGCACCCGGGGACACCAGAGGCATTTGCACCGCTGAAGATTATGAATGCAGTAAGCAAGGACTGGCCTGCACAAAACCAAGTACATTAGATAAAAGTTGATATAGCCTGTGTCATACAACATTAATAATAGTTTTTACACTCTGTCCAACTTAATCCAGATGATTTCAAATGCTTTGCACATAAACATGGGACTTTGAAGCTGGTTCCTTGTTTTCTCAGATGTAAATCAACATAGTTTTATTTACTTTAAGAATGCTTCTCTGATTTACCCTAGCGCAGAGTTCAATTTGAAATTACTTCAATTTAGTCAATATTCAGTTCTAAATTATTTCTACTACTTTACAGAGCAAATGTTGATACAATGCACTTTTGTCCCACTCCATTTTCTTCAGCTGGGGCTGTTTTTGTCATCACTCCCCTCTTAAATGCTTTTACCCGCTCACTGGCTAAATCCATTCATCCTTGAAAAACAGAGAAGTGTTCTGCCCTAGCCAGAAGCCTACACTCTCCACCACTTCATTACTGTACTGCACTGTGCCATTATCTGAGCTTGTTCTCTTCATGGCTGCTGGCGCCTATTTATTTGATGCAGCGTATCTCTCATTGTAGGCTTATTAGCATCCATGTCAAGACAATGTGTAAAGTCCTCCTCTTTTAAGACTGATGAATGCAAACAAGTAGAGAACAGAACTCGTGAGTAATCTGTATCATTTCACTGCCACATTAATACCTCTAACTCTAATTGATGGAGTAATTAAAACCCAAAGATATCCTGAGAAAGCACCCTGGGTAGCTGTGATCATGGTGTGTGAGTGACACAGAACACATTCTGTGAAATAGGATCAAAATGGTTTCTCTGCATTTTGTGTCACCAAAGCAGCTGTCTTGATTATTCACATCCTATTAAGTGTGCTTTGAGCATGTCACAATCAATTAAAAATACTTGTCATTTAAGATAACAGTTTTGGAATTTTGAAACTAGGAATAGCTTCCTCAGGACAAAGACTCCCAAGGGCTATACTCCATAGGGCCTTTCGTTCATCTGCCTCTCAGTCCTCAAGCCTCTGACAGTTCAGGGTCAGTCCTCCATGGGAGACCTCTGCATCAGAAACGCAGCTTTATTGCCCTGCTCTCTCTCAAGACTCCCCCTGTGTGTTCATTCCCAGAGCCTGCACTTGTCTCTAGTTTCTCTTCAGCTGCTACCGACAATGTTCCTACTCTTCACCCTCTTTTTAGCTCCTGTTTCTTTTATTTACTATCTCTTAAAACATTTTTTTCCTACCACGTTATTTCCCTAGCAGTACATGCTGAGAACTATCTTTGATGACATTTCTTCTCAGTCCTACACTAGGAGGAGGAGTTTAGTGGATAATCACATCTTGTCCTAGGCATTGGCTCTGTCACTTTGTGGGAAAGATGCATGGACCTTCTGACAGAGGTGAGAGCTGTGGATCATCTCCAGATATTTTGACCATCTGAACGAACCCAAAAAGCATGTGTGAAATGTATTTTTTTTCAAAGTCTCCTATGTTAATCTAGTTTAGCTGAGTTTCTGCATTGTGGAAGAAACCAGATATCTGACGCTAGTGAGGCTCGAAGATCAAGCCCTCGGTCTGAAGCATAAAGTGCTTCTGAAATAAATGGTTGCAAATCTTTTTTGATGTGAGTAATACCTGTTCATTTCCCCTTGATTTTTTTTTTCTCTTTTACTCATTTTAAGAAATGTCTGGGCTGTTTGTCTTGTAAAAATATAATAAAACAAAAGAGCATGAAAACAACAGTACTCTATCAGACCAAAGGTCCATCTAGCTCAACAGTCTGCCTCTAAAGTGAGCACCAATAAATATCCACAGGAGAGTATATGAGCAGTGCAAGGATACTTCTGTCAGGATCCTGAGGATGCTAATGGTGGGAAGCAGCCTCACCTGGGACCCTCATCCCCCCATCCCCTCTCCTAAGATTTCAGTGTATGCAGCTCAGCCCAGGGCCTCCAGTCTTGTTCTGAGCTATGTTTGCTGAGCCGTGTGCCTGTCTCTGACCCTGTCTGCAGAATGCTGTGTAGGTAGCTGTTCTCCTGGATGGACCTCTCAGACCTAGATTTCCAGGCCTGTCTTTAGATTGACCTGGAAGCTCTGTCATAGCCTTTTCTCCAGGACTGCTTCTAGCTGCCTTTCCTGCTCCTCATGGCCAGAATCCCTAGGCAGGCCCTGGGCCTGGCTCAACCGCTTGCTGAGCCCAGGGCTGCTGATGGAGCGGGTTACTAGCCCCTAACTCTGCTCTCCTCACTCAGACTGCTCAGGGCAGAGCCCCAACCGTGAGGACACAGCCCCATCCGTGAGGACACAGCCTACACCAGGGCCACCAGAACCTCCTGATTCACCTGCCTTTAGTGAGTAGCTGGCCCTTGCTGGTTCGTGATGACCTTCTTGTACACTCATCCTCCAACAGTTTGCCGCTCAGGCAATTCCTAAGCCAGAGGGTGTTAAAGTATTTAGCAATCCATTAGGGGCTTCACTTCCATGAACATATCCTGCCCCACCTTGTAAGCATCAGGCTTCTATAATGACGGACAGAAACTGATCCTCAACAGACATCTGAGCATTAAAGTCCAGCAAAGAGTTGTGAACATCTTAAAGCAAGAAAATTTTAGACGAACTTAAATACAGGTTTTTCTATTAATTGCATCTATCATAATTGTCACAGCTTAATGACTTAGCCTTGTGCTTGAGCAAATAGCACAGTTTCCTGATAAATGAAACAAATTAATACATGGAAGTTATTTCAGTAGCTCACACCTATCACAATCTCACTCAATCCTGTGCGATACACAGCAGGATATAAAGTGTGTAACCAAACGATGTGAACTGACTACCAGCAGATCAAACATTTCTGCACATCACTGCAAGATGTCCTAATGTAATGCCAGAAAGTACCTCTCTGTATGTAGCATACCTTTGTTTGACACATGAAATATTCAAACACTATCTAAAGTGCTTGGAGCAAGAGATGCACAGGTGTGTATGTACTTCATTTTACTTAGACTTTTTTTGTTTTAGGAGTTGGGGATCTAACAGATACGTAGCATGTAGAAAATGTGTACTTTCAGTGGCACTACCCACCCCTTCTGCCACATCCAGCTGCATTATTTTTTTTTGGCCTTTGATGATGCTGTCGCTCCATTGTGTCATGTTAAAGTCAGAGGAGTGGCTGTGTGAGATATACCATTTACAGCCTGAATAAATGAAAGCAAATATATCAGTGATCAAGAACACTGTGAAACTACCTGCTTTTTCCCCCATTGGTGTGATTAGTGCTCTGGAGAGTCATACTGTTAATGCTGTGACTGAGTAATACATACTTATTATTCAATGAACAAAAAAAGATGCCTTATTTTTAATGTTTCTGCTGTCCTTCTCAATGTCATGTTCTAAATCTTGCCAGTGATTATGCAAAAATTTGGAAAAGGACCATCCCTTCACTGTAAGAATCATTTTTTGCTCATTCATATTTCTTGGCTGCCTTGCTTGAATGATGTTGTTTCAGGCAAATATTGTCTGCTCTTCACATGATGTAAATCTCTCTCATAGCCTTTTTTATATCCAATAAGGAGATGGCTTAAAAAGCCTGTTGTCCCAGACAGTGCAGAAGAAACCATGAGATGTGAGGAATGTGGCTTGATTATAGTGCCGTAGCTAGTGACACACGTGGGAAGTATATTCTTAAGCCTTACCCAGCACGTTACCCTTTCTTGCTAATCCATCTCTCTTCCTGGCATGTTTTCCCACCACAATTCTGTTTCATCTGGGAGAGGCCAGACATTAGATTGTCATCTGACTAAACAGACCTAGCATTGTTGCTGTGATTACCTCCCATCATTTTACATAACACTAGAGGAGAAAGACACTGTCTCTTCACTGCAGAGGCAGAAGGAACTATAGCCCCATTTTCAAGTTGTTATAGGAAGTGTCTTCCATCCAATATAAATTCTTCTTTAGTCAGGAACAATGGGCAATTGCCCTCCCTGAGACACAAAAAGCAGTTTTCAACCAAGCCAGCTTGTTAGATCCAGCAGGAAAGAGGGAGAATTCCTCCTCAACTTCCCAAAGACACAAAGAGTGACAACAAGCCTCTTTTCTCTATAGCAGAGGAAAAACAAATTCTTTTGCAGAATTTTTTTTAAACAGTGCATAACAGTACTATGGGATAGGGAGGTTCCCCACTGGCTGCACAGGAATGAATAAAGTGGAGATTGTGCTTAGGCCTTCTTCCAGCAACTCAGGCACAGAATTATCTTCTTTCCCCAAATGTTCATTCCATGATATAGCTAAGTGCTTATGAAGGAAAGGAAGTTCAGTCACTAGGTGAGTGAGTATGCCCTAGTAGTCCAGTTTTTGGAAGAGTGGAGCTCTGGGGGAGCTGAAGGCACCCAGAAATTATACACTCATGAAACGTGGAGGAGCTGAAATTAGAAGCAGCACTTTTTTTTTTTTATAAAATAAACAAAATTCCCTACAAAGAGCCAAAATGATTGACCAGAATGGACTTGCAGAGAGAGTCTGTATTCCATTAGTGCCTTTTAATACAAAACGATTCTTTTGAAATTAGCATAAATGAGAAAGGAATTTTGCTCATACGGAAAAACCCGTTCGTATATCCATGAAAATCAAGATGCAAAATGCAATATAGTGCCTGGTTGGCAGAGATGGATCGAGAGAGGGAGAGAGGGAGGAAAAGCCATTGACAGCTTAGAATTAGGCTTGTTTATCTTCGAAGAGTGCAAGCCCGAGCCTTGCATGTTTAACCTGTTCAGCACTGGTGAGCAAAGGGCCTGTGCTGAGAGGTACGCCAGCTTACTCTGACAGTGCTGTGCATCCATCACTCCAGAAAAGAGGAAAAATAGTCCCCCTAGTGTACCAAGGCTGTAAGAAGCACGAGGATCTTGCTCAACTCACTAATGCCGCTGCAAGTTCTGCTACGGCATTTGAGTGACTACAGAAAGATGTTGTAGTAAAATCTCTTATTTTGCTCATTTAAAGGCTTGCAGTTTTTGAGGCAGCAAAACTTAAACAATCATAAATAAGAAGCAGAATAAAATAAATGTGTGTTTTAACACATTTTAACTAGGAAGTAATTGGGCTCTGCATTGCTGTATAATTTTAAATCTTGCTGTTCTCACCTAAGAAATATATATTCTCCTGAAAGAAAGAAGAGACACTATTATATACAATAATACTGTTTTCACAAGTTTAGTTTTGTAGCTCAGGGCTAGAATCAATCACATTGTTCTATCCAAAAGTACTGATTTAATTTTTTTATTGTTTCCATTAAACAGAAGAAGCATACTGCAAATGTCTGATTTTAGAAGAAAATAACGAGCGTGAAAGAGAGCAAGTAGTTAGTGTTGCTGGGGACCACCACTTTTCCTGGATTTCAGACATCCAGTGTGCAACTCAAAACACTCGAAAAGGGGGTCTTAGGACCTCCTTGAACTTGCACTCTCACAAATTAAGTCATAACTGAGCCTCCCTTATGTGTAAACCTTGACCGTTGCCCCTTTCTTAATAGTTTTAAAGTCGAGGGTGCAAGCCCAGCCCACTGTGCCAGGTGCTCCTGTGGCACATGGGAAGGTCAACATGCTCTGTCATCATAGACATCTTCCTCATGGGTGTTGTGAGGGAGATCCACCAGTAAAGTCTCAAAGGAGACAAGAACATCTTTGCTAGTGATGCAGCACAGCTGATGAGGATGCAATGTTTGTCATCCTGTCACAAGTTGTCAATGCGAGAGTGAGCTTGACCTGCTGAGCTCCCCTTTGTGCTCTGCTCTCCAGCCCTGCCATCTCATTCCCTCACCTTTTTGGTGGCTGATGGGGGAGCTAGATCCCCTTTTGAGAAGAAAAGCAAGTTGTGCTTGTGGGGTTTGGGAGGCAATTTCTCATCTTAAGTAAAAATAGAGTCTTTGGCTGACACCTCTTCCAGGATGGCCAGCTGAGGGCACAAAGAATGAGCTACGCCAGTGACTCATGCAGAGTCTCTTGCTGGCCTTGCATTGTGGAGTTTACACTGTAGATAGACATTTCCCTGTAGAGCAGGCCAATGGTGGTAAAAGGAGTGGCAGCACAGGTTCTCCTGGGAGGAAGGAGCTCCTGCAGCTCTGTGTGAGTGTTTGCAAGAGGCCGTCCAGTTTGCTGGTGCATAGGGTGCAGCAGGCCTATGTGCATGCACATGTTTGCATATGCAGCACTGTGCTTATTTGGATGCTGCAACATGTGTCTGTGTAAGTGTCTTTGCTAATAAAAAACTGCACAGAAGAAATTGTGAAGTTGGGTTTTTCAGAGAAGTGAAGGAAATTTGAAAGGTGTTTGTGCATATCCATTTCAAAAAGGCTCCTCGTGGAAAGAAACTATGAAATAAGCATCTTTTAACTTTCCATTCAGATTCCTGTACAGTATTTGCCTTCAGTGTGTCTGTTATTCTGAAGACAGCCAAGGCAATCTCCTTGACTCACTCTCCCATTTACCAACTGCATTTTGGGTTGCTTGTGATGATATGGATGCTGATTGTGGCCTTCATAAGACTGCCTGTTTTTTCCACAGTATCGTCCTGAGGGATGAAAGCACAGCAAATTCTTAGCTGACCAAAAGGCAGCTCAAGATATTCATTCAGCATATTTACTTCCATGAGTAAGAAGCAGATAAGATTTCAGTGCAAATGGTGCATTTTAATTATGTTTATAAGTGAAATGCAGAGCAGATGTTGGAAATGCCATTTCAAGTACTCCTTCCTCAACCCAAAGGCAGAGTTTCAGTGTTAATATTGCTTCTCTCTCTAAAAAATGGTTGATTTGAAAAGCTTTTTAAGCTGAAATATCTTGGCCCAGGAGCACTTCTGGCTCCCTGCATCTAAGTGTGAATTCTTTTCTTGTTTCTGATTTTTGAAATATTTACCAAAACTTCCGTTCTTGACTTTTCCTTAGCAGTTAAAAAACCAAATTATTATAAAGACTAGAAGAATGCAAAATAATATTGATATATCCTGCCCATGTCACTCCCCTCAAAATAAATTCTCTCTCTCTTTGAATGCTTGCACGCATACACACGTATGTACACGTACATATGTTCCATCATGTTCTACACATTCCTGAATGCCGGATCTTAAAATTGTATTGTAGAACTATTAGACTGGCAAATGCTGTGCCTACAGTTGGGATATTGTTGGTATTCTCACATTTCTTAAGCTATCACATGCTAAGATCAATATTGTCAATACCTTTAAAAAAGAGATAATAACTCCAAAACACTGTCAGAAACATACTTTAAATGGAAGAGGTGCATTATATTATGCTCAGAGATGAGGCTGCTTTTTTCTGCATTTTTTCTCCTGACAGTCTTTGAAAATCAGCTTGTTTGCATTAGTACCGTAAATGCAATTTTAGGAGAGTAGAAAAACACACTAATATTTATATGAAGCTGTAATGCAGCAAAAATGATATGGGCTGTTATTCTAACCTACTGCCAGAGGACTGCATTGATCTTCAAAGGGTTAAAGTGCTACCGGGTTACATTAATGTCACCCTTCAGCAATCACTGGCCAATAACATATCAGCAATCAATGCCGTGGCGTGTTGTTCATGACACTCCGTTTTTGGAGACAAGTGGCTGATGTATTTTGACAAGAAGAAAAAATAGTCTTGGAAATTCTTGCAAATCTTAACTCAGAGGGGAAGATATATGAAACAAACTGCTTGCATTAGAAAAAATGGTAATGTTTGCCATCATAAGTAACAACATTTTATGTCAGTTCAGTGGAGCAGTGAATGAACCAAAACTCTGCTAACCTTCAAAACGGAAAGGATTCTGTAAGTAGGATTTACATAGTCTGAATATTTTATATTTCGAGTGCTCATCACAGCTCGCATAAACTAATACTTAAATATATATTTCCATAAAGGAAAACATTTGACTTCCGGTGGAGTAAAGCAGCGAGACACATTTGGGGCTGTGAGCACTGATGCAGGTTCCGCAGCCCCTGCTCCTGCCTCTCCTGTTGGTAATTTTCTTCTACCAAGTTCTCCTAATTTGTGCACATATGAGAAAGGCAGTGCAAGGCTGTTCACTTTGACACAAAAGAAACTTGCAGAAAAAAAAAAAATCAGGAGCTCAAACAGCTGTAAAGTAGAACTATAGGGGGGGAAATAAAAAGCAGAGGCTGTGAGAGGACGCAAGGGGTTAAAGTCCTGACCACTGTCTGCATATATAAAATTATATCACCTTATCTGAAAAGTTTAGGCTCAAAAGAAAAGCCTCGGCTTAAAATACCTTTTAGGTTTATTAAATCTTTAGGTTGAAGATTACAGCAAGTGTTTTGTCTTTGGTGAGTAGCTGTTTGTCTCACTTTATTTACTTGGTATTGGGTATTTGTCAATGTCATTTCATATCTGCAGAAAATTCATACGTTATATGGAAGTATGTATGTGTGTGAGTGTGCTGAAGGTCACATGACTGTTTCATCCTATTTGGTGGAGCAGCTTGACTTTTTTTCCCTTGCTTTTGGTGATGGTTGTGAGTGCAGAAGTTGATTGACAGATGCATGCCAGAAACCCCCATTCTCCTTTTCAAAGACTACATATGATGGATTGCGATCTTTCAGCTCAGCAGGACACAGGGACCATGCAAGCTGTAATTGGTCAGGTATGGAGTCAGCCATTTCTCAACTCCCCTTTTATTTTTTTTTTTCACAAGGGTCTAACCATATGATTCACATAATTCATATTTACAGTACCATCTTTCTATCTGTATCTTCAGCTACCAGTGAGCGTAGTACTGAAAGTGAGAAAGGCAAAAGAACCACAATAATCTGGCCAGGGAATCACGAGTTAAACCTAAAATACCATGCTTTTCTTCTAATAAACCCGGGTTATACTTTGGTCTGAGCTTTGCCAAATCAACCTATTTATTAATTTACCTCTGTATTTTGTTTAAATGTGCTGAAGTAGAAGAACTGAAGAGTGAAAGTGTTATGTTTGCTGGGGACTTGCTTTCTATTCCTGATGCTGTTCATTATTCCTATATTGACTGTATTCCTATACTACAGGCTGTGGATTTTTTTTTTCTCTTTATTTCTGTATTTCTTTTTTTTTTTTTTCCCTTCTTTTACTCCTAACCCAGATAATGTGTGATTGAGCTTGGTAAATGTAGTAGTCTTTGCTGCTGCAGAGGGGCAGCCTGCAAATTAAACACTGCCACAATCTGAAAGGTCCAGGTGGTCTGCTCGTGCTTCCTAATGCAATCCAGCACAACAGCTTTAATAAACAGCTCTATTTAGTTCTCCCTCCCTGTATCCAGGGAAGGGAACTGGTCTGGGGCTGCTGTGATGAAATGCCAGAAGAATATCTCTCAAAGGCCTCACAAGCTGATTTTTAGAGCTTTTCCGTTTTGTCGTCTTTGTCTTCCAAATGGGTCAGTGAGTCCTTCTCTTTCTGTTTTGTGATTTCTGATAAGTCTGTAGTTTTTATGTGTGTGTTGTAACTGTGCTGTTTCGAGCTTAGCCAGAAGAGAGAGGAATCATTGTCTTTTCGTTTGCTTCAAATAATAACCTGGAGTGGGGACAGAAATTAAATTATTTTCTCCTGTTGTACACGGAGGGCTGTTTTCCTATGAATGCAGCTGGAGTCGGAAGAGGGTGTCTGTTTTTCTTTTTTCTAACAAAATCTTAAGTGCTCAACACTTTCTCATTACCCACTGCCTTGTAAATCAGTCTCTGGAAAAGGGTATTTTTCGAACTCTCAAAAGTTTCTGCTTTTTTTGCATATGTTTCTAGTGTAGAGAACGCATGCTGCTGAAGTGATGACATAGTATTTGTTTCCTATATATTGATACAATGGTGGAAAAATACGCACCCTGTGCACTGTTTTCAACTAAATTATGGCAAAGCACAGAAGTCCCTCAAAGCACATGGTTTATTAATACCGTCGTACACAGTAATGCATTTCTAGGCGGAAAATGTCAAATATGTAATACCATGTTTACCACAGACTTTTATTGCTTTAAATATTTTAAAAATAGAAAATACATTTTTTATTAAAAATCCCCCAAACATTAACAGCTTTCTATTAGGCTGGCTTGTACCTAAAAAGTGGGGCATGTTTGCCAGTATTACATTGCATAAAAATATGCATTGTCGAGTGAGTTAATTACCTTTTTGTGTAAACTTGTTCAGTCTTAAAGAAAAATATTTAATGATTCTAAAGCAAGTACAATAGCAAGGTTTTGTGCAAGCATAGTTGACACAAAATGAACCCTAAAACCCTGATAAATTTCAAGGCTTGTAATATCCCTTTAATGTAACTTTCTCTTTGGCGTGTAAGAAAGTGTGAGTTAGCTATTTTGTGTTTAAAGCTTGCTAGCTCATGGAGAGTGGTTCTGAGGCTGAAAAGGGTATGAGCGTGTTTTTTTCTGGGTGTAACATTCCATGTTTCATCAATTAAAAAAGGTACAGTGAATGCCTGGAAAAATGTTTATATTGTTTTACTCTATTTCAATTCCTAAAAATTGATAACAAGAGCTTGCACTTGAAAGAAAAATATATTTAGATATTTTAGATGACTAACTTCTTTATAATGCCAGAATTTATGTATATTATTGATGTGCAACTTAATGTGTTAGGTGTTTCTAACATTTTGTTAGATCTCTGTGTGCATATTTGCATGTTATATGTGTAAGGAGACACATCAAAAGTGTTGATAAAAACACATAATTTTCAAGCATGTTATTGTTTAATTGTCCAGTGTTTGGTCATTATTAGCTATTTGTAAAGATTAAGCAAAAAAGTTAATCTTTTTTTTTTTGACAAAATAATTTGTATTCTCTAGTTATAGAATCAAGGAGTTGTTTAAAACTTGGAAACAATGGAGTAACAGCATAATTACCATACATTACTGAAACTAGAAATACACTTTCTTAGTGTACTCTAATACTCAACAGATAATAGAAAATAACCATCGAAAGACAAATCCCATGCCATGAAATCTTTCAACACTGTCTGTATTTAATGCTGATAAACAATAAAAAATTGTGTATTTAGGATGTGTATGTGGCTAGAAGAGATTCATTTCCTGATCCTATAGTTTTAGAAAAAGTTCTTAAGAGTCCTTGTTAACTTTCAAACCTCAGAAATCAAAAACTTTAAATAAATGCTTATAATTTCGCCTTCTTATTTCAGAATTGTGTTTTTCTCCATCTGGGAGAGCTAAATTTTGTTTTGGCTAATCCTGCAGATGTAGCTTTAAATTCCATCTCATTTGCTGCTATGGAGTGCGAGTTCACCTAATTAAAAATCCAAACGATACATGTGTACCTCTGCTCCAGGAGACATCAGAAACACTAGCACTCCTCTGTTTGTGACACAAAAAGTAATAGCAGGAGCATGCTGATTTAAAGGCATTCTCATCGTGAATTACATGTTTGGCATTAAACACATTTTCCACTTTTTTTTTTTTAATCCTTGATTTCATCCATCTCTGAGTGCCAGTGTCCGCAGTGGCTCCCACTGGTGTTGGCAATGGTCAGCACAGCGCCGCAGCCCTCTGTTAGCTGGCACCTGGCTGTGCTGGCTCCAAGGTGCAGAACTGCACCTGTACCTTCCCTCTGGAGTTTTTCTCCCCAAGGCAAGCAATTAAACAGCCAAGTACTCTGAAGAACAACCTCCTTGCCTAGCATGTCAAGATCTAGAAGCTCATTGCTCATTGTGATTTTGATTCATAACTGGAGTGCTTGGAATGAAACCTCGATCCCTGTCAGCAATAGTCTGTAGCATCCTTCCTTGCATGCTGAACCATAATACCCATTATTTTGGCAAATGTCTGTTGCTTTTATATGAGCAATTAGCTGGATTTTGTGCCATATTCAGTGTTTATCCTGAGCCCATCTCAATGAACAGGTAATTAAACGCATCATCTAATTATTCCAACTATACTGTATTTTTTCTACCTCATATTTTCTAAAAATCCATGCTACACCTTTTTCATCTCTTTTTTCTCCATCTTTTTTTTTTTTTTTTTGTCTCAGACCTGAGCTTGTGAGTGACAGGTTAGTTCATCAGCATTACAGCCCTCCTGTTTTTGTCTCATCTCATGCAGACAGGTCACTGTGTCCAATCACCCTTCTGGCTCTGCTGGCCCCAGGGGACCCAAGGCCAGCCTGCCATCTTGATCCACCGGCCTGAGGGCCCGGGCTGGCTGCACATTTGTGTTCACTGGTTCTTGCAAATGTAGTGTTTACAAAAAAAATAAATAAAGGAGGGGGGCTTAAATAAGATCTCTCTGTAAATTAGGAAGTAAATTAGGTAACACTCGTCAAGCAGGTGCTTGCAATTATTTTTGCAATGCTTGACTTCTCTTTCTATATGCTACCCATGTTGTTCTAGTGTATTTCAATGGCATTGTCCATGTGATCCCATGATATAGTAAAAGCTAAGTAGCTTTTTAGCTATTAGCTAAATAGCTGCATAAATATGCAGGGTTAAACATAAACATGTGCTCTTTGCCCAGAGCTCTGCTTTGAAGCCCAGTTTACGTGAGAGAAACATTACTGCAACCAAGGTAGGTCTTCCTGCTCTGTGTTTTAGTACCTTTGGTGTTTGGAGTTGTTCCCTTTCTTCCTTTACCTCCCCCCCCCTCCCGATTAATGACTACAGAGCAGAGATGTTTTGGAGAAGCCGTTCAATTTATGGGCCACTTTCAGAAGTTTGATCTGTTGTCAGTATTGCTTTGCAATGCAGATCACTGCATATCCAGGAGTTTAATTTTTACCAAGTGAAAATCAAACCTACAGCGTTAGTTTGTCTTGAGTCATATTTAAGTGATTCCTCTTGTAGTAGAAGAGAAGAGCCTTTCCTCTTGGAAATCCCATCTCTAATATATGGAAGAGCGTATAACTTACACAAACAGAAAAGAACCAACTTAGATGTAATTTTAAGACCCACTCTTATAATTCAGGAAGGAATTAAGCCTTTTTGTCTACAGTTCAGGACAAATCCTGTTCTCTCGAGCAAGGCCAGACCCATCACTGTAAGCATGACTACTTGCATAAGTAAGGTCAGAGTACGTGTCCCCTGCTGCTCGCTCTGTGCCCGGCACAGGCACGCCTGTCCTTTACAGCCACCAGCGGCTGCTTTCTGCACCTCGAGGAAGTGAGAGAGAGGCTCAGGGACAGGTACATGCTGACTGCTGTTTCCAGTAGCAGAGAGACAGTGTAAACAATAAGAATCGTGTCTGAAAAACTTCAAAAACGTGTATTTTTTTTTAATATTTATGAACAAGCTGGTACTCTGATAATGAAGCATTCCATCTCCACAGAAACGTGCTGCTTTATGCACTCTCCAGTGTACTGTGTCCTTAAGAATTATTATTGTAAGGATATGTAGGAATGTGGCCGTAATATTTTACAGTATAAATATTTGTTGTAGAGGAGTTTGGATCTCGTTAATTTAATATATGTAAATTCTTTGGTCCTAGGCCTGGATTCCAGCAAAAGAATGCATTTCTCTGTTGACTTTTCTTTTTACAGCAGAAAAGATGGATTTTTATCATTTTCATTCATGCTTAAAAACATTTTCCTCGTTTTCAGACTGTAATCAGGTTTTAATTGAAATCAGCCCTCTAAAAACATCTTTAATCATTTTTCCTTATTGAATTTCTTTGTTTTTTTTCTGTTCTGTGCTTCTCTGCTGTCTCGTGTGTGAGTTCATGGGTCAGGCCAATTAAGAGGTCAAACCTTAAAAAAGCTGTGTTTTATGCTCTGTGTATATTTGCTATTATTCTAATTGTAAGAGAAAAATAATGCATGTCAGGTGACCTTTAAATTGCTGGGCAAGCAACACTCATCCAGTGATGTCGATTTTTATCTTTTGGCAATGCATTTACATTCAAGTACCTCTGCTGTGTTTCCTAGATTGTAGACCGATAAACTAAATACCAGTCTGGGCCACTTCTGTATGTATGGTACATAGAAGTGACTGTGCTGAGCCTCTTATCTTCCACTGACCTGTAGCTGTAACAAGACTTTTATTTTTCTTCTCTGATCTGAACTGCAGCTCAAATGGGAGAAAATAAAGGGACAATTGAAGACAAATTGTACACAGCATTTTCAACATTAGATGAGGGCATGGCGAAATAGTCTTGTTCCTGTGATTTACATCTCTCCGTGCCATTTGCTTGCGACGCTTCTTACTCTGATATTGTAAAAATGGCAGGAAGAACCTTAGCATATGTTTGATTGTATCTCCTTAACATTAGCAGGACTTAAGCTTGTGCTTAAAGCTTGCTCACTTAAGTGCATGCAAGAAGTCTGCGGCCGCTGCCTTGTTGGGGACGGCAGTGCTGCCGGCTGCCGCCAGGTGTGCAGCACAGCGCTGAGCTCAGTGGGACTCCGCGTGTAAATAACGCTTCCCAGGATCTGGTCCAACTTGTCCATCGAGTAGCTGTCATTGCTAATAAATATAACAAAGCCTGGTGTAAATGCCAGCTAAATAAGTGCAATGCAAACGCTTTTGTAATTAGAACTGATGATTAGGATTAAAGATAGTAATTCAAGGCCTCTGAACATTTTTACCTTTCAAGGATGTCAGGGCTACAGGTAAATGGACTATAGCTTCGGGGTTTTTGTTTTATCGCTGGCTTTGAAACCTCTGCGATATGTAGGACTATTTCTTCAAAAGAGAAAGATTAGCTGTTGATATTTGCTACTGATTCTCTGTTGACTGGTAGTGCTGTTCCACAGGAGAGCTTTATCTAACTGTTAGATCAAAAGAAAATTTTGAAGATCAAGAGAATGTTCTAAATTCCTATAGCCATTTCTAAAAGTGGTAGTGGGAACGAGCTGAAAACAGAACGTGGAAGGGGACACCCAAAAAGCTTTATTCCAAGCCAAACTTACATATTCAATGACATAAATTAAATTTTCTTAAGCTGTTTAAAATAGATATTGTAGTTACTAAGATAAAAAAGCCTACTACTATTATCAGAATTGCACAGTTTGTACCTGCCACACTTTTATAGCAAAACTAGATCCAGCAAGTTCTTGTAGTCTTCCTTTTACTGACATGCATAACAGCCATTGGGGTCATTAACACTTCCGCATACCCTTAAAAGTTGAGGAAATGTGTTTTGGGGATGAGAACCTTGAAACCTGATCTTACTCTCAGGTGTGGCATCACAGCTGTCCTGTGCCCTTTGCTCATGCTCTTTGCTGTGAAGATTTACAGGACAGGACACTGATGACTGTTCTGGTCAGAACTTGTGAGTCTGGTCTTGAGGGGTTTTCATGTACCACCTCACTGTTTAAAAAAAAAAATATATATATATCCAATAATTTGATGAGCAGTGCTGCAAAATCTTACTTGCAAGAGTAGCTTTTGGTCCTGTGATATTTCAAGTGAGTGTTATCTAAACTACATGCTAAATATGATCTGTTCCCATTGCTAACTCTTCACAGGATGCGGCTCTGACCCCATGGGCATTGCAAAGAGAAACAGGTCCTTAAGCAAAGGGGGGGGAAAAAAATGTTAGGAACTTTGTGTTACCTCCATCACTGATTCCATCAAGTAATTTTTATTTTACAAGTTTCTAGCATTTTTAAGGCTCTCGGACTCTGTGTGTGTTTAGAAGACACAATCCAGCTGTGTAATGGCGCTCCAAAAATGAAACGTTATAAGGGCAGCAGTAAAAGATGAAAGTGTTTTTAGTCACCCCCTGCTATGGGAACAAAACTGTCAAGCAACAGAAAATAGTGAAAATCATGTTAATCGTATTGCAGAACAGTTGCCATTAGACATGCTGTAGGAGACAATGCCGTTTCAGAATGTTGTCCTTTTTGCGTAAGCTGTTTACATCTCTGACTGCTTACTGACCCAACTTGTGAAGCTCTAACAGATTTTATTTGAGCATCACTCATATTTCCTGTGCAATAACAAGGAGTTTCATGGAATAAAAGTCTAAAAAGTCTGAATTTTAAAAGCCAGTGGCTTTATCCCACATTTCTGGATATGTTGTGGAAAAAAAAAAAGGCAACACAGGCTAAGACTGATGAAACAATAATGAAACAATATTAATTATTAGGACATTCCATGTCCTAATCTCAAGCTTATGACTTAAAATCACACTGTTTTATCAATGGCAAACTAGCATCAACTCCTATGTCTTCATATTATAACACAAATGTTTAAAAGCTGTGATTTTTTTTTTAATTGATAACAGCAGAGAACTGTGCTTCATCGTTACTGAATACAGACTTCAAAATAAAGAAGGGTTAAACGTGCAGATAGCTCTGATACTGTTTAAGGCAGAACTTTCTGAGCTACTGAGGTGATGGCTGTATCTGTTGGCACCAAATGCTGCCAAGCACTGAATGCTTCCAGAGTCCTGGACTTCATGCCGTTTTCACACCCTGTTCCAGCCAGGCCTGCATGTTTTTAGTGGCCTTTGAAGGCAGGATTAGGCCCTGAAGCTCCCAAGGGGAAATTTTTCATTTGATATTTTTTCCAGCTCAGACACTGTTAATGAAGGAAACATTGCGAGGCTTCCTGTGAAAATTGTTAAGTTTCAAGTGAAAGAAAATCATCTTGAATAAAGGAGAATTATGCTGCTGTAGGAAACAAACAGCTATTGCAGGATTTCTGGCCTTAAGTCTTACCTTCCCTTTGCTGTGCCCATCCCTTTCTGTGTACAAAACGTGCTTCACATTCTTCAAGTGGATTATACAAAGCAGAAATAATATCTGTAAACAAGAAGCTCTCAGTCTTTTGGAGGAAAGGTTGAAAGTTGTGGCAAATGCAAAAGTGGCTTCTAATATGGAAGATTAAAGCAGAGAACATCAAACCCATTTCACTTAGTGTCATTCATCATGATTTATCATTATAGGGCAAACTGTGGTCTTGGAGCCAAAACAGTTTTGTTCATTAAGTGGGGAAAAAACCAGCCCCCGAAAAACAGGATGTTCCAGCTTGGTTCTTATACCCTTAGGGTTGCAATACTGATTTCAGGATTGGGGAAGCTTAGTCTTGCAGCCAGATTTGACAAATGGTAGGCAGAAGTGATGGCTTGTGCTTTGTAATGCCCATGGTCAGAAATAAAGAAATATAAGATTTTCCCTGAAGTTTGGATGCAGCATTCACCACCTGCTCCAGGTTCTCACCAAAAAACGTAAGAAAATCTGTGCAAGCAAAGCCTGACAGAGGTCAAACTGGAGTGCTGTAAAACAGTACATGAGGGTCTGTAGTGACTCTGAGCACAGTTATCTTTGTGTTTGTTTGCTTCAGTGATGTTTATTTGAAGCATCATCATGAAGTCATTTAAGCACATCCACGAGTGCACACCCGCAGACTCATCAGGAAATCTCACCTCAGCACCATAGTGTGTGTTAGACTATGTGATGCTGAAGGCTTGGATCTCACCTCAGTGGGGTCTAGACACATACAGCCAAAAAAATAAGCTAGTTCTCCAACTCCATTCACTTAGCCTTGGAGAGCAGGAGTCTGCGTGTGAAGGTGTGTGGGAAGGTGAAACCTGGAGGCTGCATCTGAGATGTCTGTGGTTGAGCAATGGACTCATTGACCTGTGTTCTGAAAGTGAGACCTGGGTTTTGAATAGTCAGTCAAAAGACGGGCTGAAGTCTGGAGTTTCTTCCCCTGCATGTATTGTTTTCAGTTTATTTCTAAACTCCTGATGAATTCTTAGTAAAAGGAGAAATTGAAGGTTGCCCCCTAACTAGGAAATCAGGGTGACCCTGTGATGAATTTAACCCAAGAGGCACTGTGGATACTCAGCAAGCCTTTCTTCTGTTCCGCTCATGTCGTTATACCAGGTCCATCACTGTAGTTATTAGATCTCAAAGATTACATTCTTTGATCTAGTGCTTTCTAAATCCTTAAACCACAGTTTATTTATTTAAAAGGTTATATCCAGCATTGGATTAGATTGTAAAGTACCCTTTGACTCTTTCATGAAGGACACAGTAGAAACACATGCTGCTGAAGGAGTATTTCCTTCTGACCACAAAGCACCACAGCATTTTATTGAACTAAGAACTACACAGAGATCTGTACTTTTAATCTGGCCAGTGTGTTGGATTTTTTTTTTAACCTTATTGGTACCATGATGTCATTCCTTTCTGATAGAACAGGCATTTATTAGGGTATGTAGGTGAATCTCAGCTACTCTCTAAATTAAAAAAAAAGCAACAAAGCAACAACTGCAAAGTAACCTCATATTTCCATAAGAAAATAAAAGCACACTAAACCTCAACCAGATGTTAAAAGCGAGTAAGTTCAATGTGTTCTTGGGGTTTGTTTTTGATCTGGTGTCTACTATTGTGAATTACAAGTAACTCTGTGGAGCTAAATAGAGTTACATTTGGGTAAACATGATCAACAACAGCTTAAAAGCTTGTTCCATCAGATTCAGAAGTCCTTACATGAGCAAACGTCTCAGTGTAGTCTACAATGCTTGATTAATTAGGAACTGTATGATGTGAGTCCCAAGCAAACCAACAAGAAGGCACAGAAAGCAAAAGAAAAGGACACTTAAATGAAGCCCAGTGTGCTCTGTGCCCTGACTGATATTAATTATACTGGATTCAAACTGGTCTCTTTTTTTTCCAATCAGTCCCGCAAGGCAAACTGTAAGAATTCTCATGTAATTTCCCTTAATTCTGGACTAACCAAGACTGGAATTGGCACCTGAAAAGAGAAATCTTATTAAAAATAGCTATTATTGTTTCATTCTTTAATGCTTGTGTTTGGTTATTTTTCTTTTTTGAGAAGCTTGGCCCCTGGAGATTCTACTTTATGCTGAGACCTCTTTATACCATCTGGCAGCACAAAACAGCTGTAAAGTGGGTGTAAAAGTCATTTATTTATGTGTACTTCAAAGCTATTTTATATTTCCAGAATGGTAGAAAATCACCATAGTGTAAATGGGAATCAGGTCCAAGTAGATGGAACGGAATTACCAGTTTTCAGATGGAAACAGAAAAGGAATAGGCAGAAATCAGACTGTGGGAAGAGAAGAAAGACTAAGCCTTACTTTGCTACACATAGGTGTTCATTAGCATCCATTCTAATCAGCTGAACTGAAAAAAAAAGAAAAGGTGAGAGTGTCAGATCCTGTTTTACCTACCATCAACTGCACGTTTGCTAGTAGTAAATAAAACTTGAAAGATGGGGGGAAGGGAGCACCAGTCAAACTACAGTAGTCTGTGCCTGATGAGGCAACCAAACCAAAATGAAGGCTGCTTTCTCAATCAGTCGAGTTCATTACAGTTTTCTGATGAGTATACTTCTGAGCTACCCACTGAAAAGAACAAAAGGCTTAATCTATATTTCCCTCTCTCATTTTCTTTCTTTTTACCTCATAGACTTCAGTGTAGTTTGCTGTGACACTTGACAAAGATCTATGTTTCCGGAGCATTATGCAGTTAGTACACCTGGATTAGTGAAAAAGAAAACAAATGGAATTCACAGGAATTAATGTCAGTTAAATTCCCTCTTTCTATACTTTGTTATACTTTGTCAGGTGAACGCTTCAACTCCCAGTCAGAGGGTGAATAAAAACCACAGAGACAAGCAAAACACAGAATGACAGTTACGCTAATGGAAAACACCTTAAAATTTAGGCAGACTAGGGAAAAATATTTAAATCGCAATTTTTGGGTTGACATAAGAGTTTTCTTTGAAATTTTCAGAAGCTTCCTACTCCGTTTTTCTTCTTAACCCCTTCTAATTGGGTACACTAGAGGCTTAAGGGATTCTTTGAAGGCTGTGAGATTTTTCTCCTTACTTCCCCATTTTGTGGGAGCACAAGGGAAAAATATTGGCAGGGCTTGTTGCACCTTCTATAATTAAAGTTGCTCAGTATTTCCTATCTTAAGACTTTCTCTGCTGCTGCTCTTAGCATTCCCACATAGTTGGCTACTTCATCCTGAATATTTTTGAAGATAATTCAAAATACTTCAGCTGTTTATGCAGAGGTTAGGGAAATATGGGATAGTTTTGTGCATTTTAAAGACACTCCATCATTAAGAGCAAAAGCTTCAATTTGAAGAGGAGTAGGAGCATTGTGTCCGTGACATCTTTTGGGGCATCCTGTGACAATCCACCCATGTTTGATTATATTCCAAGCCTTTGAAAAACGTAGTTGGCACGTGTTCTTTTGGCAACTCCAAACAGCTGTGTCCAGTGAAGCTTCGTAGAAAAAAAGGTGTGAAAGTAACCACAAAGTCATCTCAGCTTATCTGAGTTCCATCTGACAAGTACTTGTCTAGGTGCTTCCTGAATATTGATTCCACAATATCCTTGTGTTGTTTGTTCTGTGTTTAATTATATCCATCTTAACTTGTACTGTTGAAAAGTTTTCCTTATGGCAAAAGTAATCTTTCTTGCTTGAAGTTAAACCCATTTCTTTTTCCCTCTTATGAATATCATACTATTTATCTCTCTTGAAAACTTATCAAAATATCATATCTGATATATAATTAAGAGGTTTTGGCTTCAGAAGGGAAAGAAAAAACTATTCCAGACTGAATTTCAGAAAAATTATTTGATGTTAAAGTTCTGGGGGAGATTTACATAATTTTTTAAACAAAAAATAGGAATTTTACAATACAAAAATGAAGCAAATATATGGACTTTTCTGCTCTCTTTCTCATGTGAACAATAGGTTTAAAGATTTCAACAAAGCTGAATTTTTATTTTGAGTGGAAAATTTCATGGAGATCTTGTCATTAGGATTCCCAAAAGGCAAGACCTATCAACTTCACCAGCAGTTTTACTAGAGCAATGACTGACTTTGAAATTTTTTGATATAAATTGATACTGATATTTGTACAAGGTAGACATATGAAGCCCCTGTCATACTTGGCTCTTAATTCTCCACAGCCTCAATTAGTAATTTACAGTGTTGTAAAATGGAAGCATTGCAGAGCCAAGTGCTTTTTCACTTCAAGTGTCTAATACAGTTCCTTTACTGCAAGGTAAAAGCTTCAGGTTACTAAAGAGAAACAACATTGGATTATCATTTGAGCAGATGTAATTGCTACTTTTGGCAGCCTGAAGCCACATTAATTCCTATACTGCACTGATTTTATCTTTGATGGAAGGAGATAATTTTCTGAGACTTGTTTAGCTTTTCTTCGGCATTATTTTCAATTGCAACTATAATCTAATGTAAAATTTATTAAGAGCATACCATCATACTGAAGGAAATAGGGGAATGGATGACTACTACAAAGCACTTATATGGGCCAAGGTGATGCACAAGGTGGAAGGAGTAATTGTCGGAGGGGGGAGGGAGGTATGAAGAAAACAGGATTATAAGAAAAAAGTTTCAGTTATTTTTAAACAGATTTATTACAATTTTATATAGTAAACTACCGGTCATAGGACTTCAAAATGTTGAAAAATTATGGCTGATGATAACAGAAACACCTCTATATTACATCCTTTTTCTTCATCTGTTCAGAATACAAGCTCATGGACCTGTCCTAACAAGCATCACCAAAGCACGTGTGGTAGTGGTGTAGTATATGGAGGGTGTGAGCAGGTGTAATCACTTAGATATGGGTATACAAACAGGGTTTGAGACCATCACCTTTTATTTATTTATTTATTTTTAACATTTTGTAAAACTTTTAGGTGTTATCACCTTTGATTTTAATTGCTTAGGTTCCATTCCTTAATTGAAGGTAGTTTGGTATAAGAGTTGTGCAGTATCTAATTGGCACCTATGATATTTCAGATGAAAGCTACAAAATCAAGAACATGCCTATAAAGCTATCTTTAAAACTGACTCCTAAAGTTCTTCTGTTAACAGTGACATTGCTGCCCATGGTAGTCTTGTCCTGATAGAATTTAATGATCCTTTTGAAATTGCTTTTGTAAAAGATACTGGGTTTCGGTCAGTATCCTTATGCTTTGGGTAGCCTTCTGCTTCATAAATGCTACCTTGGATATTCACTGCTTCTGCAGCCATCTTGAACATGACACTGAGTAAGACTAGGAAGATAAACTATATATTTTAGGCCCTCTCTTTGTGTTTTCATCCAGCAAAGGTCTCCCCTCCAGGCAGCAGAGGGAAAAAAACTTTCATTATTTGATTGCCTGTCCTAAGTTTTGCCAAAATAATACATGATTTTTTGTTTTCACAAATGATCGTGAAGTAAATTGCTATGGATGGGTTTCATATACAAGCTCATTTTGGTATTGGAGCATGCATTTGTGTTACTGAATCTCTTTGTGCTTTAGTCCCAGGTCTGTACGCCTGTGCTCAGGGAGAGCCACTACTGGCATCAGGGATAGCAAATACTAGGTATGAAGACTCAAAATCTGATTCTTTAGCGCAAGGGTGGAGAATGTGGGACATGTAATTGCAACAGTGTCACATAACAGAGTGGAGAATGAGCCACAAAATATATGGCCAACTTTCTAGTGCGGGTTATTTTTTTCCTAACGCTTCCTGTTCTGCAAGCCTGTGGAGTGATGTCACTGTACTTCTTATGCTGTAAAACATTAGGCTTGGGGTTTTATCTGTGACATTCCCTCTTCCCCACTCTTCTGCCTCTGTCCTTGTGCTTGGTGACTGCTATTGGACAGACAAGATGATGTTGAGACACAACTAAGAGGGTGCTGAGGCCGTTGGACCCTGTTGGTGCTGTGCCGTTGAGCTATTGGAATCTTCAGGCAAAGTAAGCACAGATTTGGTTTTAATGCTGTGTCTTGCGGGTGCCCTGGGCTTCTGCTGCTCCTGGCATTTCCCAGCTCAGGTAAGTACAAACATAGCTGCAGGGACAGACACTGTTTTTGTATCCATGGGCTAATGTTAATGTTGTTGGACTGTGGGGTATCTCCTATCACACGTGAAATAACCACTAAATGTCTTGTTGTTTGTAGTAGGGTCAGGATTTGGTCCATGTGTTTGTTTGAAATCTCATGTTAGAATTGTTTAAAAACTAGGTAAGAGCAACAGAGGAGATGCTACATTTCAGCCAGAAGTTTTCATCACATGATAACTAGCCCTGTGTTAAGGCTCAGGTCTTAACATTGTATGGGAATAGACTCAGGTAGGTGCAGGAATCCCTTTACCTAGAGTGTCCTAGGACCTGACAGGAAGCTACAAATTACAATAAGAAATGAAGAGAAATATATTTAGCCAAGACTTCAAAAGCTTTGCAGTTATATTGTGATGTGCTATACTCAAGTTTGTGCATGTTTGCTAATAGCAATGGATGATCAATGAACCCTTTTGTTGATCTCAAATACAAGGTAAATTGATTAGCATTCTTTGCAACGATTCTCAAAATTGAGAGACAGTGGGAGAGGATTAAGCACGATTACAGCATCACTGAGTTTTAACTTTGCAGGCAAGGTTCTCTATGCTAGTTGCATGGAGAATGCTGGAGGAAATGTGATAGCTACATTCATCTGTGTTACAGTGAGGGGGAAGCTAATTGCCTGTGGAGTGCAGGCAATCTGTGAGCAGCTGCAGACTCTTGCGAACTGTCTTTTGGTCAGGAAATATTTGGACAACCATTGTTAAAAGATTATAATTTCTTACAGAATGGCTTCCGAATTCAGAGTTATGAAGTACAGATCAGAGATCTGTGATAAATGTGCAGCCTGTCCTCCAGCATGTAGCATAAGTTTTGGAAAAATGTTTGGTTTATTTTTCTTTGTTTTGGTAGTGTCTGACTTTCCAATGGATTATTGTTTAAAGGTTGAGAAAACAGTTCAAAACTGGATTTTTTTGATAGGTGGCGATCTTTTCTTCAAAGGAGAAAGATGTACCACAGATGAAAAAGTAGAACATTAATAGAGAGCTTTGAAAATTCCTTTTTAAAGGAGGAACAAAGAAATAATTATTCTACCACTGCATACAAAGATACAGGTTTAATCTTCTTCTTCTTCTTCTTCTTTTTTTTTTTTTTTTTTTTAATATATATATGTATGGGGTTCTTTTTCCTAACACCTTGAGGAAGGTTTTGACATTTAAGCAGAAAAGATGAGAAAACCAAGGTGTAGAGCTTTCCTTACCTAAGCTCTCATTCTACAATTTACAAAATGCATGCGAGCCTAAACAGAATCACAATCAAACAAAACCTGAATGATCTTGAGAATCCATGATCTGCTGCACTGTGTCATGTAGTTTACATTCTAATATTGCTAACAAGACTTCCTCTCAACAGAAAGTATATTGGACTTACTACAATTAGCATTCACTATGGCTGGTTTTTTTTTTGTTCTCTGTTTGTAGAGGGTTTCTACATCAAAGAGTTTTATTATTGGATAATATTATGTCAGTGTGTCTGCATTTGTCTTAAAGAATCGCTCTTTAGTATACTTGTATATTCCAAAGTGTTTCATAAATGCAACATTCTCCTGCTTCTGAGCCCTTCATTTACTTGTGAGCTGAAATGGAAAATACCTAGCTGATCCTAATGATTTTTTACATGGCTGTGTGTGTGTGGAAGTAGAGACTCCATTGCAAGTGGAGTTTAAAGGAAAAAGTAAACCAATTCCAGTATAGAGTTTGGCCAGGATATTCACTGCTATACGCCAGAAGGAGAATAAAGTAAGTTCTGCAGCTGCACAGATGCAGGCTGTTCTTTCACCATGTTTCTTGTTTAGGTAATAGCTCACATATGTTAACATTTGTGCTTAGAAACACAGGGTAGTGTTTGGCCTCTGAAGCACCTGTGCTTCTCACTTTGGTGTTTTTACTGGGTTCTCTTTACAGTCTTGGAGATTATTCTCCTTCAAGTGCTTTCCCCATGTTACAGCTATAGTTTGGGTAGATAACAGCATCAGTAGATAAGCTCAGGTGTACCAGTCTCACTTCACATCCATACTTTCTGTGATACACAGTAGACATTAATTCATTTTCTATTTGCCTAGCCAAACCTGATAAATACTCCACTTCATTCCATATCAAATGAGGAGAGAGCTAGATTATAAAATAGGATGCAAATTTATTCCCATTGGCTTCTTAACACAGACCCTTTTCATGTTCAAAATGCATGCTGTGCGCATGGATGTAGTTCTGACACTGTTGCTAAACATGCTGTTATTGGTATTGCTAAACAGACCTTTATCATGAGCACAGACAGACCAAGTGTAAATACTAATTAGAGACTAATCCAAAAATCTATTGAAGTTTATGGCAAGATTCAATGGGCTTTGGACATGTCCCAAGGTAAAGAATTAATTGCTATTTTAGCAGGGTTCTGCCTTTTCATTTGAGAAATTGCCTTGCTAGCTAGGGGCTATTTTGTTTACCTGATTCCTTCCATGTTCCAAAGCTTTCCTTTTTTTATCTTTCTAGAAATATTGTAAGCCCTTTAACAAGTATGAACTGGTTACAAAAAAGAAGAGGTAAAAACTACTGCATGCATGCCATAATGGAAAGTTGCTTGTATAAATAAAACAGAGCATTTATCCAAATCTACTGGGTTGTCAAGCTACAAACTCTGTTAAACTTGCTTAAAAAAGGCTGTGGTCAAAGGATAAAAATCCTGGCTTCACAAAAGTCAACAGGAATTTAGTCATTAACTGGTATTGCCCAGGGAATTTATGGTAGTTATTGGTACAGAGTCAGTAATGAGGAGAATTCTGAATCTGCTGTCATGGATCTTGATGGGCTGAGGTTATGGAGAACTTTCTACCTTCAAAAACCTATGTATTGACTAGCCTCCAACTTGCACAATAACTGCTTCTAAGCCGGAACATATGTTTGTTGTCGGTGGTCCAGAAAAGCCTTGTCTTCCATGAACAAATCTCTTTTTTGTTGTTCCTTTTTGGTCTGTGGCAATACCTACACTTCACTGTATACATTCAACTGCTTTGAGAGGGTCAAGAACGTTCCACACAATATTCCTGTTAAATAAATATAAGATTTATGACAATATTCAGCACAGTAGTTAAATGTTTATGCAATATTCCAGTATTAGTACACACTTCCTTAAACTGAGTACAGTAGGATCATGTGATACTTAAAAGATAGTATGGCAGCAGACTTCAAGTGATGTATTGTCAGACTAAAATGGATCTCCTTCATAAAGCTTCTCTAGTTACAGTATTTTCAAGCCCTGCTTTATACTCTGCTGCAAGGCTTTGCTGGAATATGGCCTAACCTTTGAACAGGTTATCAGGGTCAGCATGGGAATCTCCACAGCAGACTGCATGTAGTGGTCTTCTCTTTCTGCTCTCTAGGGGTACACAATCACCCTTATTCTGCTTGAGCACACATTTGTGAGCAGCGTTGAGTTGTTCAAATGTCATTTGATCAGCATAAACAGAAAATCCTGTGGCAATAAATGCAAGTAATGCGTTTGTTGCTACAGAACATCTAAGAGTTATATCTCTTTGCCTGTTTGTTATTACATCTATGCAAACTAAAAGACGTGTATTCATCTAAGGTGCTGGCTGTATGTGGGCCTCCAGACAGATGCACAGACTTGAGGATGCTTACAGTCCCTGCACAAGCAGAATGTAGTAGAACATTAACATGTTGATTTAATTCCTCTGAAGAGAAAGATGCTTCTTTTCAAAATCTTTTCAGATTTAAATACATCTCAGCATTTTTTTTTCACCTCAGAAGTTTGTCATTTTCATCTCATGAAAAGATTGTTGCTGCACAAATGGGAATTAGCACTTATCCCAATTTTAGGGATTAGTGTAGAGTTAACGTTACATGGAAGGATTTCAAATCATTACAAGCATCTCCTTAATGAGACTTAATTCTTTTAATTTTTGAATTTGGAGACCAGTATAAAACTGCAGCGTATTTCTAGCAACTGGAAGGATATTGTACTTGTACTATTATGTATTTTAATGGAAGAATTGCCTGGCGCACATCCATCTACATAATATAGGGAAAATTTTAAAGAGTTTTTAGCTTTCCAGATGTACTCACATGTTTTATGAATCTTGTAATTTTCAGTCAGTAAGTTTCCTCTTCAAGCTTATAATTATGAATAGACTCTTAATAACTATCTGTGTACTTTCTGATGCTTAATTTATTGTATGGCATTCACCTTCTCTAACTTAGGCATCTTAAAATCTATACATCAAAGACTGAACCACTCTAAAGCCTATTTTCTATCTACTGACTATAAAGAAAGGCAAGGTCAGTAAGCTACACTGGAAAGTGTTATTGAAGTGCTGTAAGTAACCTAAGTTAGGAGATATGGACTGTGCCTTTCATTATACAGCAGTCATAAACAGGAATTCTTGTTTAAAAAGCTATTTTTGAAATGCTGGATGGCAGGTTAATTCTTGCAAATGGATTTCCAAAGCTTGTCATATTCTGACTTAATAAAAATTGTCATAAGCAGTGTAACAAAGTGGGAGGTTGAAAGTGCTCTAACTCCTTCCTTATCTAAGAAGGAGAATGGATGTTTCATAGCAAAGTTTTAAATTAAAGTGGAAAAATATTCTCACTGGAAATTATTCTTCTGTTTTAATTTTTTTTTTAATGTGAGGATATACGTTTCCCTCCTGAAATGTTTTTAAAAATACCATGAAATTAGCTCAATTAGTATTAACAGAAGAAATATAGACTATCCTGTAATTCTTACATGAGTTGAATAGTGGAGAAAGGGAAAGCATCTCAAGTAAAAGTTCCACTGCTATACAGAGCTCTCCCCTTCCTCCCCTCCCCCTTCCAGATATTACTTCAGAGTAATATGTAATCACTTCATTGCAATTGCCATGCTGGACAGTGAAAATAAATTATTATTGAATGTTGGCCTCTGGTTTGTTTGACCATGTCATCTGAACCTCCTTTTTGATCATGATTTTCAGAACATTCCAAGTGCCCTGTGGTCAAAAGTGTTGTTCCTTTGTACAGTCTGGAACAGGGCTCTCATGGATTGAGAATGACTGCTCTCTTAGAATCACAGAATCACAGAATCACAGAATTGCAGGGGTTGGAAGGGACCTCAAGAGATCATCGAGTCCAACCCCCCTGCCAGAGCAGGTTCCCTACAGCAGGTTGCGCAGGTAGGCGTCCAGGCGGGTCTTGAATATCTCCGGGGAAGGAGACTCCACAACCTCCCTGGGCAGCCTGTTCCAGTGCTCCATCACCCGCACCGTGAAGAAGTTCTTCCGCATGTTGGTGCGGAACTTCCTGTGCTCCAGTTTTAGTCCGTTTCCGTTTTGCGGTTCTTCACAACCAGAAATTCTTTAGTATGTATGCATACTGATATCTGGTTAATTTTTATCACCTTCATCAGGCTGCTGTAAAGTGTTTGCCTGTTCTTTCTTTAAGCAAAGTTGTATTACACTAAAGATGTTGATTTTATGATGCTGGGCGTGCTGTAGTGTGTAATGATGTAGTAATAACAAACACGAAATGTAAGAAAAAATATAAAAGTGGACAGCCTTAAAATATTTTATATGTAATAGTTTGCAAAATTTCTTCACAGATAAAGCTTAAGTTCTCTGTAGATCTCTACATGTGTCCATAAACTGTTCAAGCAAAGATTTAGCAGGGAAAAGAAGGTGTGGAAGTGCCAATATGCTCATAGGTAGCCATGATCACTCAAAGGCAGCCTCTTTGCTCTGCTTTGACTGTCCTGCAAACAGAAGACACTTCTCAAAGCTGTGAGTTTTAGAGGGAATTAATTTGGTGCTGTTGCTGTTCCAGAGGAGTTGGGGATGAAAATCTTAGGAGATTCAAGATGCCTTCAGCAGAGTCCCACCATCACCATGTGAAGCTGTACCCCTATAGGTTACCCTATGTGGGAACATGCCTCTGAACTGAATGTGCCCAGGTGGCCAAGAAGGCCAATGGCATCCTGGCTTGTATTAGAAATAGTGTAGCCAACAGGACCAGAGAGGTGATTTTCCCTCTGTACTTGGCACAGGTGAGGCCACACCTCAAGTGCTATGTTCAGTTTTGGGCCCCTCACTACAGGAAAGACACTGAGGCCCTGGAGCATGCCCAAAGAATGGCAACAAAGTTGGTGATGGGTCTGGAGTGCAAGTCGTATAAAGAGTGGCTGAGGGAGCTGGGATTGTTCAGTCTGGAGAAAAGGAGGCTCAGGGGAGACCTTATCGCACTCTACAACTTCCTGAAGGAAGGTGGTGGTGAGGTGGGCATTTGCCTCTTCTCCCAGGTAGCTAGTGATAGGATGAGAGGGAATGGCCTCAAGTTGCACCAGAGGGAGGTTCAGGTTGCAAATTAGGAAACATTTATTCTCAGAAATAGTGGTCAGGCACTGGAGCAGGCTGCCCAGGGAGGTGATGGAGTCCCTGGAGGTGTTCAGGATACATCTAGATGAGGTACTGAGGGACATGGTTTGGTGGGCATGGTGGTGATGGGTTGATGGTTGGATTAGATGATCTTAGTGGTCTTTTCCAACCTTAACAATCCTATAATTCTAAAGGAGCAGGCTGCCATGTGCAGCGAAGTGCTTTGCCACCTTTCTTCCGCTTTCACCCCTCTGATACTGGTGCCGCTTGGCACTGATGTCTACTGTCTCTCATCAGTATGTAATAGGAGTTTACCACAACCATTAAAAAATGAGGGGCTTAAATCTGCTGTTTTGCCATGTTGTTTCTGATTGTGCAGCTACAGGCAAAAGTTATGGCCCAGGTTGCATCTCGTAGAAAGCAGCACAATTGTGACTGAAAATTGGTGGTCTTAGTTTACGAAGCAGAAATTTATTTCAGGAGGGCCTGAGGACCTATTTATGCCAGGAGGGCCTCCCAATAAAGGAACTACCTGCATGCGTTATTTTGAGGGGATGAGTGACTCCAGTTCATGCTCATACTTTAAGACTTCACACGAAACTGAATCACATTCCATACCTTTTAAGTGGGGAGATACGTTCTGAGTCTGGTATTTAGGAGGATAGTATTGAAGTAAATGTGCGCGTGTTTAGTTTTCTAATTACAGTGTGATTACATGTTTTCTGAGTAACTTTTATAGTATCACCCGTGTACTGGTTCTGAAAGATCTTCAAAGGTTATCAGAACTTCAGCCAGCCAAGATGTTCAGTTCAAGATTCTCACCTACATGTTACGTTATAGGTTTAAGGGCTAGTCTAAAACATGATGATGCAGATTGGAGGGTCTGTCCTTTATTGTCTGCTAGCTTGCGTTTTCCTCTGGCTCTGAGCTGTTTTCTATCTGTTTGGGCATGAAGCATTGCACAAAGCAAGCTAGGTGCAGCACAAATAATGGTGCCACGGTGAGGTTAATTCCATTATTACCATGAACTGACGCATACATGTGACTAGTGGTGGGTGTAAGGAGCCCTGTCCTGGTTGGATAGTGATAGGGCGATGTACTGAGCTCGAGTCTACATAATCTACAGTAAATAGTTTGCTTGTGCTGTAGAGCACTTAAATAACTATATAAAATTCATGTCACTAAAAGGGAAAAAAGCTTGATTTTTTTTTCTGTTCTCCATTCCATTTCCTATCTTTTATCATTTTAAAATATAAATGTGAGTTGACTGAATCCCAGAAATATTCTGGCTGCTGCATATTATTAATATCCAAATATGTTCTCCCCTTGGAATTCTTCTAAATGCTTAACTGAAAAGAAGAAACAGTGGCCTAAACAGGGCCTTCTCCCCTTCTCCTTCCCCTTCTTGCACTATTGTGGTAAGTTCAAGCTCCATCACTTATCTCCACAAATTGGTGGTGGGATAAAACAAGAGAACAACATAGTATCTCCAGTAAAGAGCTTCCATTTTTCATCATGCAGGCTCTAACAAGAGATGCACTGTATTACAATTGTTAGGGTTACAGCAACAATCCTGTAATAATGTACCCAAACAACGATAAACTAAGAGCTGTATAACATGGAAGAAAAATTGATCGGTGCAGTGACATACTAACCAGAACTGGTGTCTGAAGTACTCTGGCGTTATGCACCAGTGCAAGTAGAAGGACATTGTTTGAGAGATGCTGGTCCCTACTGGATGGGCTGCAGCAGAGATACATGCAGATGGCACTAGCTGGGTTGAGGTGAAGTGATTAAAGGAGAATACTAAAGTCTGTGAACTTTTTCTCAATGTGCATGCTAATTATACTGATAAATGAAAGAAAAGCTTTCTTTAGCAGTGTCTCCATCCCACCCTGCCAAAGTAAAAGATATTTCCTGGGAGGATCTTCTTTCATGCTGTATCTGTTGAGAAAAATATTCCAAACTGCAGAGTACTGCCTGTGGTCACGCCGTGCAACCTCCCCATCATATCTACCCCTTTTCAGAGCACAGGAATCGGGTTCCCCATCTCTGTTTGCAGCAGAGAAGGCTCAAGGTGAGACAGAAAGAGAGACCAGATCCTGCAAGGTAATTCTGCCGCTCACCTCATCTTCATAATCTTTCCTTAGCTTCCTCTGCCTTCTAACCCTGATATTGATCATGTCATAGGCTACAGCAGACCAAGGCAGGGGGCTGAAAACCTTTCCGAACAGCAGTTGCCAGTCTGCCTGTTGCAGCTTGAAGAAGAAAAGCATGCTGTGAAAACAATTGGTGCATTTGCTTTAGATCTAAGTGATTCCAACTAGGTCGATGCTTCATGCTGATGTGTTGAAAACATTTAAAAAATTTCTCAGAGTTTGATTTCTACTGAAATATTTCAGCATGTCTGACTCTCTGAAGTTATTTTTCACTAATGTAGCAGACAAGTATTTTTTTCCGCCATAGCACAAAGCAGTAGGGAAACTGGGCCTTTTGTCTAGATAGATTTGTTTTGAATGGAGTTTGTTTTTATGAGAGGGAAAGGTGTTTTTTTAAAATAAACTGAGACTCTTGCAAATTGACTTGAGAAGAGTAGTAGTTTATTTCTTGAAGGGAAGAAGAGGTAATCACAGTTCTACTGAGTGTGAGTGAGAGTATGGCTTTACTTAAACTGCTTTTGTTCCTTGTGTTTGAATTTGCATTCAGAAGCAGACTAGATCATTCATAAATACACTAAGAGTATTTTATTTTCTTTAAAGCACAGGATTCTACATTGTAATATCTCTACATTCAGTATAATTGGTCTGATTCTCCCGCAGCTTGGGATCATGGAGAAAATGAAGCATTGCAAAAGGAAGCTATCCTCATCCAAATCAGTGTTTATTCAGTCTCCAGGAATGGCAGGAACCCAGGGCAACATTTTTCTATGGCAGGTGGTAGCACAATTGCTTTCTGAACTGCTTGGAAAAGACCACAAAAGAACTTGCTATAGTTTCTCTTACTGTTTGTGGTTGTTTTTCTTGTGTTTTTATTTATTTATTTATTGCACATGCTCTGCAGTCACTTGCATTTATATAAAGCTAAACCAGGCAGAACCCACAGCACTGCTGGACTAGTTTGGAGCTGGCTGTTCAGGGTTCTCCATGGGAGCAGATCAGCAGGACCTCACCTCTGATTCTCCTTCATTGCAGTTTGATGCATACTCCTGTTGTTTCATGTGCCTCTTTCAGAAACAATTGCTCATCAGTGCCTATTCTCTTTGGGATGCTGCTTTAATTATACAGCATATAAATGTGTATTAAATATATATTGGAATTTCTTTTCCCCCAAGGAAGTGAAGCACCCACGTGTTGTTGCCATTTTTGCTGCTTGCTTCAAATAACACAAAGAACATTCTTGCACTGTTCCAACAGGAAATAGAGAACAAATACTTGCCTTGAGGTATTTCATTGAGTTTCAGGATAGCAGCAGATAGAAATGTTCCAAAAAATAGATATTTTGTTGAAAGAAAATAATAATAATAATAAAAAAAAACTTTAAAAGCTGTATTTATCTAGGGAGAGGAATTTCCCTCCTCCCTGAACTAAGCCTTTGCAAATGCAATGTGTTGGATATGTGGCACTAATGGATTTCATACTTCAGCATTTATTTCACCAAATATCATGCAGTGAACAATAGTTGTCATTTAAGCAGCTGTAGTTTGCAACTGTGCAAGTCCTAGACATTAAAACTAGATAAGCTGGTGTAGGGGTGTGGGTGAGAAATTCTGTAGCCTTACTGGCATTATTTCATTCATTCATTTTTAAAATGAGCTCCATGGGGATGCTGCAAAAGTGCAAGTTATAATTTAAATGTGCTATTAGGAGTTCTGTTTATAAAGAATGTATATACTTAATTTATATACTTGAGCTGATGGTTTGCGTAGATACTTGATTCTTTTTTTCCCTAGAGCACTGGGTAGAGTCTGGAGAAGGAAAAACGGTAAGGTTGTTGTAAGAAGCTTATGCCCAATAGGAATTTATCTAGATCAAACTTTTCTGCCACAGTCTTGTATGGTTGTAGAGCAGTGATGCAAATCTTTCCAAAGATGGGCTCTCCTCATGGGAACTGTTGCACTGAATTCAGTAGGACTCATGTATGTGAGGAATGGGAGGTGAATTGTTTCAGAACTAAGTTCTCAGTGGTCCAAATGAGCTTTCTTCTACTAGTGTGGATTCATATTTTAAAGTTGCAGTGGTACACATAGTACTGAGATTTGCTGTGAATACAAGGGCGGTTCAAGTAAAGGCCATTGCTTGTGTACTTGGTTCCTAGTTTGAATTCAGTGACTGTGAATTAGCATGTGCTTGTTTTGTGGTGGTGGTTTTCTTCGTGTTTTTTCTTTTTTTTTTTTTGGATTACCGGTGGAGTAGTTAAGGGTGACTTTGTTTTCTGTGCTTATCACTAGAATGATGTTAGATATTCTGCTGTGCCTTTCCCTCTTATAAAGAGTTATTCAAGCCACTTGTAGTGTAACCTTTCCACCTTCCATGAATTGTAAATAAAGAAGATTTGAGGATCATTACCTCAAAAGGAATTCAAACCAAAATTGTGGTGCTTCACACATGCATGCTAACCTTCACCCTACTTTTCTTGATGTGTTTTTTAAGCCTAGGGTTTACACAGCATTTGCCATAATTGGAATCGACTCTAGAAAGCTGCAGAAGGCAATTCACTTAATCCGAGTTTGCTGTAAAAGTGAAAACAGGATTCTGTTTGAATTGTCTGTACATTTCCTGGCAGGAAGTGTCTTGCATTTTCAGGTGAAATGTGTTCAGAGGGATCTTAAAGAAAGGGCCTTGCTTTGATCCATCTCTTACAGAAGTCAGTGAAAGAGACTCCATTGATTATGATGAACACTGGGAAGTTGCCCCATTCAGAAGTACATGTAACTTCCACTTCCGCACAATTGCTTTTCCTCAACAGCAATCCAAGGAGAGATTGATGTAACCACACAGAGAAGAAAGACAATGTTGAGTGAGAGAGAGTTCAATCCCAAAAGCAGCTGAATGAGGAGGGAGTAGAGCACAATGACTGCTATGCTATGAGTTAGTGCTCATGTGCTAAAGTGATGGCTGCAATTAAGTTGGCCATATACTGAATTAGAAGAAAGAAATAATGGGAGGATAGATTTGCTAGATATGGTTGGCTGTAGGACTCATCATTCTGTAATACTTTTAAACTTTGTCTTCAAATGCTTTTTGTGCACAGATGCTTTTACTACTATAAATAAAGAATATCAACTCATCCAGGGGAAGAGAGAAAGCCTGCATAATGCTGTCCAACAACTACTTCTACCTCTACCCTGTTGCACTCTTCAAATTGCCTTCTTTACATGATGGTAATACAGTTTAAATTGCCTCAAATCTTTTATGTACCAAGGTCAGACTACTAATGCTGTGTATCCTTTAAGTTTACATCCTTTCAAAAAGCTTGTCTAGATAAGTTGTCGGCCAGACTGTACACCTGTGCCTGTTTCTCTGATATAGAAATCCCACTGTGTGGCCCTGAGTGATAATTGAACCAGATAGATACTGAGTATGGCAATGAGAATGGGACCTAATATTTCAGGTTTGGCTCTACCATCTTTCAAAGTATCTAGGTCACTTGCAGTTATTGTGAGGTATAGTATCCTGGAGCCAAAGACAGTCCACCTGCAGTGGTAGCCTCCAAGCCAACAAATGACTAGGCTAAAAAGTACATGGTTTTCTGTAAACGAAAAATAAAATGGAAAAACAGTATTGACTGGTGGTCAAGAGACTGTTCCTTTTGGGAATGTGAGAGTAGGAGAGCCATAAGAGGGAAGGTGCTAGCAGAGTCCTCTTACACTTGTCCCCACTTGCAGATGTTTGAGAAACCTCTGACTGGATATCTGACAGCAAGCATCTGACTGCAAGAAACACTCTTGGGCATAAATCTACTTTTTGCATGTACTAAAGATGTGCACTGAGTCCTGTAACTCTAGTTACTCCGGGCTACCAAGGAGACCAGCTATTGCATGGTCAAGAAGTTTTTATGCCTTTAACACAGTAAAGTCAATGTAAACTCTCCTTTAGCAGGATTAGAAGCTATACTCGCTACTCCCCCTCAGCCCCCAAACTTGTCTCCATGTCTCTTTTTCTACCCAGTGGGCCAGGCTCAGGGTTTCTTTTTCAGAAACCTATATTTCTTCTCTGGAAAAAGTTGATATAAAGGAGGAAAATAATTTTCTTTATCCTTTAATCCTTTATTCTCTTTGCTTTTAAAAGTTTATTTACTTCCTGCAGTTGGCCATCTTGAGCTTCTGCTTCTGTGCTGTGTCAAGACTTGCTTAAGCTTGAAGGTTTTTTAGGCTTGACCAAGCATTGACAGCACTATCACAGGAGCTAATGCTCGAGTCTGCCAGTTTGATGGATTAAGTAAACTTATTGAAATCTTTTTTTCTTTAATACTAAAAGATGCCAAGGGCTGTTTTCTGTTCTTGTGCTTTGTGCAAAACACCCACTGACATTAATGGGAGTCCCATGTGTGGAATTAGAGTAGAACACAGCCCTTAATATTTAAAAGACTTGTCAACCTTGTGCATGAAGTAATCTGGAGGCGTGTTGTGATGCTGCTTTGCTCTGCAGAGGCTGTTCTAGTTATATGTTCCCTGCCTTTTAAAGATGCTCCTTGCATGAACTACGTGGCTGCCAGCAACAACATCGCTTACCTTTTTCCACTTCTGGAAATTCCCATTTTGTGCCATCCACCTGCTTTGTTTGGTTAACAAAATAGACCTGAGCCATTTCAGTCTGGTTTATAAACAGCCTTGCTTTTTGTTTTTTTTTTTTTTATTTTTTTTTTATGTTGTTACTCTGGGAGGAAGAGGAGGTAAGAGAAAGCATATTGGAGAAGCCATTTCCAATGGCATTTATGTTCATTTTAGTGCTTCAATAAAATACTTTTTCACATTCTACCTGCTTTGATGCTCTGTGTGTTTTTAATTGTGCCACACTCTAACACAGTGGTGGTATGCTAGGTAGCCAAGGAAAGTTAAATTATGTTACAAAAAATTCACCACCGACTCATTGCTACTTCAAATACACATACTATATTCAAATACACACACTGAGGGACTCCTCAGCCCTGGGAGTGAGAGACAGAGTCCAGGAAATGGAGGGCTTCCCTCTGTTTGAGGAGGGGATGGTCCGGGAGCGTCTGGCTGGGATCGACGTGCACAAATCCATGGGCCCCGGTGGGATCCATCCACGTGTGCTGAGAGTGCGGCAGAGATGATTGCCGAACCGCTCTCCATCATCTTTGACAGGCCTTGGAGAATGGGAGAAGTGTCACTCCGGTCTTCAGAAAGGGCAAGAAGGAGGATCCGGGAAACTGCAGGCCAGTCAGCCTCACCTCTGTCCCTGGAAAGGTGATGGAACAGCTTGTTCTGGATGCCATCTCCAAGCAATTGGAAGAGAAGAAGGTTATCAGGAGTAGTCAGCATGGATTCACCAAGGGGAAATCATGTTTGACCAGCCTGGTAGCCTTCTATGATAACATCACTG
>WBMW01005165.1:309876-330541 GCA_013396635.1 Penelope pileata
TCCAGTTCTGGGCTCCCCTGTATAAGAAAGACAGGGACCTCCTGGAAAGAGTCCAGCGGAGGGCCACAAAGATGATAAAGGGCCTGGAGCATCTCCCTTATGAGAAGAGGCTCAGTAATCTGGGTCTGTTCAGCCTGGAGAAAAGAAGGCTGAGAGGGGACCTGGTCGATGTTTATAAATATCTTAGTTGCGGGAGGCAAATGGAGGTGGGGAGCCTCTTTTCAGTGGTCTGTGGGGACAGGACAAGGGGCAATAGCCTTAAGCTGGAGCGCAGGAAGTTCCGCACCAACATGCGGAAGAACTTCTTCACGGTGCGGGTGACGGAGCACTGGAACAGGCTGCCCAGGGAGGTTGTAGAGTCTCCTTCCCTGGAGATCTTCAAGACCCGCCTGGATGCCTACCTGTGCAACCTGCTGCAGGGAACCTGCTCTGGCAGGGGAGCTGGACTCGATGATCTCTCAAGGTCCCTTCCAACGCCTACAGTTCTGTGATTCTGTGATTGCTACTTCAAATACACACACTGCTTAGTTTGTTAGAGCTAGTCCTGTAGGTTAGGGAAGAAATGAATGTTGGGGGGTGGGGGGAAAAAGGGGGCTATAAGTGACTTTCTGTATCTTGAAGCTAATTTTAACAAGATGAAGATGGTTACTTCCAGTCTCAAGTGTCTGTGAATATGGCAGTCATTTAGCATCACATATGCTTATCACAAACATGGCTAATGAGTCTGTTCAACATAAAGTATTCTGGATGTTCTAACAGTATTTTAAATTAAATATGAATGTTACCGTTCGTGAAAATCCTAAGAATTACTGACCAAATATACATCAATGGAAGCAGGTTTACCATCAGTGATCTGGATGAGATCCTTAGATGTTCATCATGATTAATCAGAATTCATACAGAAGTCTAATCAAGTTAGTATGACTAATGTGATTTAGTGTTGTGCCATGCTCTGCAAAAGTGCTTAACAATCTGTACTCCCCAGGAGGTCTTAAAGGTGTTTTCCAGGTGTTAGAGTATTTCTTAAATTTCTGGTGTTTCTAAACAAGATCATCTGTGTAAGCAACTGAAAGATAGTCAAGAGCATTCACTTAAAAGTGGCCTACATGTATGGTTATAGGAACACATACAGGCTTCAAGAATCAGAATATTTTCTCATTATGTTTACTAGGTTAGTGGGTTAATGGTTAGTTAGCTGAACCTGAGGGTGGCTACACAAGTGCTTGATAAAAACAGATGACCATAGCAGCGCAGAATTGCTAGAAACTGATGGGAATCTTTAAGTCTTCTTCCCAGACTCTTCATCTTAAGTTTATTCTTTAAAAGCTGACAAAAGTGATAGCAATGTTTCGGGGTGACAGTAGCACGGCACAGAAAACATGCTTGAACTCAACCTCTCTAACGTCAGTGGCCCTGTTTGGTTCCCCATATGGCTTAGCCAAGACTCTTCCCAGTCTCTCGAATGCATTTTAGTTCCCTCTTCTGTTAGATAAGAAAATGAAGAACCTGAAGTCCCACAAAAAAAAATTTCGTTATTAGTAATTCTATAGCTAAAGGTGACTTTTATATTACCATTCTTTCCTTATCTTGCTATTGCCCAGTGAGGAAGAAAAATGCTAAGGTTTGTTTCTACATAGGGCAGATAAAGCAGGTTAGAATAGGTTCATTTTCAAAACATCAAAAATTTATGTTTTTTTTTAAATCAAGCTTAAAAAGGTCTACTCTGTGGTGAGCTATGGTGTACAAAGTTTTAAGTAGAGTTTCTTTGAGAAATCAGGTGAAATCTTATGATGTTAAGAGGGGAAGTAAGTTTCAGACCTTGCTGCAGGATTGCTCCATAATTTAATTTGAAAATTCACGTTGTCTAGTTGTATTAGCACAAGTGTAACATGCCTTTGAATACAAATGCAATTTTTACCTTGTGATATAGAAGCGTTCCTTTTCAAAGCTTTCTAGGCATTTATAGAATTGTATCTTGGAATATTGTACATCCGTATATGTGATATCATACCTAATGTCCACATATGAGTTCAGAGAATATGTCAGTTAGTGAATCCCCTTAATATAGCTTATTTGGGACAATGAGTTAAAAAATATTGCTATAAAATGTAGTTGGAAGAAATTCTTAGTGCTCTGGAAAACACATCCTTGCCCGCTCTGAAGTTAATTTTGCTGTGTTGGACCCCTGGCTTAACTTCTTGTGGGCATTTTTTGACCTAAAAGAAGGGCCTAATCCTCAGATGCAGTGTTTTTAAATGGGTCTCTCTTTGATGCGAAATGCTCACCTGGGTTTCCTGGAAGAAGTCTCACCTCTTTAAAATAAACCAGAATCTTGTATTTTGGTGGATGCAGGATTTGGTCCTTTCTGCTAAGTTGCAAGCACTGACCTTTGAAGGTGCGTGTGTCCTTTGGTGTTTGGACATCTCAGGAGGTAGTATCTCTCAGTGGAGATCTATATCATTTAGTATCTGACTTCCTTAGTGCAGATGAAGAATAGATAGGTAGTCTCAAAGGGGTGGGTACAGACAGCCCTGATCTGTCTCGATTGTAATCACGCTTGGCAGTGTCCAGCAGCTGGGATCGGTCTCCATGACATATTATTCTAGGAGCAGGCATAGGGACTTGAGTCTTCAGCCTTCATTGTAAGGTTTGTGGAAAGGCAAATTGGTAAAAGCAAACATGAGTACCTAAAAAATGTTGTGTTAAAGCAAAACTGAACAGCTACAGTATTGTTCAAAATTTACACCATGTTTCAATCAATCAAAAAAAAAAAAAAGCGTTCCTTATTTATTTCCTTTCCTCACCCAAATAGCAACAGGTTCATTTTGGCTAGGCAGAGAGGGAGCTCTTAGTGTTGTTCCCTTTGTGAGGAGACTTTAACCAAATTTCAGACAGAGGAAAGTATTTAATCTGACAACATCCACTGCTCTCCTATTCTGTGAGATTAGGAAAAAATGAAGAAAAATATTTCATTTTTTTTCGTAAGATGATGATGTTACCTGCATTCCCAAAAAGTGATATCACTGTGAACGAAACAACAAAAAACTCTTTCTGTGAACAACAGAGGAAAACAAACACCTGGAGATGCAATCTGTGTGGGTTAGAGAATAGCCTGAATAAATGCTTACAGACTAAAACCCTTGATTTGTGCTACTCGGGGTCAGTCAGTCACAGCAGGAGTGCTGGACATGGATCTGAACTACAGCTTCAGGAGGAGGCTGTCCTCAGAAAGGTAGTGCAAGATGCATACTAATATAAGAAAGAATTCAGTAGTACATACAGCCTGAAATACGACTGTTACACACTGTTTGTGCTCTGTCATGAACTACTACTAAGCAAGGTGGATTCTTCTTTAAAAAATGAGACAGGAGAGTGCTTTCTGGCAAATAGTATTAGTCCCTTTTCAATTTTTGTTTCCGTAATGCTGATTTGTGATGCTGCAGGGAGATTGACTGCCTCTGTGGTTTGGTTTCAATGAAGGTTTGCTTTTTTTTTTCCTTTGAGAACCTATAGTAAAAGAAGACAATTTCATATTTCTTTCTGTGATCTAAAAATTGTTTAAGGTATCTGAGATAGATAAGAACATGTATTATTATGTGTGTATATATTGTATTTGTGTGGGCCAGAGCCCCCTTTGATGGGTACTGGCCTCGGGCTGTTGCTAACACACCTGAAGGCCAGAAGATGTAGCTAGTCCCTGTGTGTTCAGAGGAAGAGGAAGCAACTAGACTGGCCTTCCTTTCCAGGATGGTTTTGACCTAGTTAGGTCAAAATTTCAGACTAGACTAGATTAAGCATCCAATTTTGAAACCTTGATGTGTTCCCTGTATACTCCATTCTGCATGAGGGGTGTAGGGGAGCTTATTTGTATTCCCTCCCATACATATGTGCCAAATCTAGCAAATGAATCCACCAGAGGTGTTGTAAAAATTCATTATCTGAAATGCATTAAGCACTTTGAGAAGCTATGTGAAAGGGTTCAAACAACCCTAAGAAGAAACTGCAAGGGGGTTCCTAAAAGATTGTCTGCTCTTATCCTGCATGGTAAAAAAGGAGATGTGACAGCCCAAGGGAGCCTCTTTTTTTCCTTTTGCCACTCGTGACAGTGATATGAATTGACTTTATCTGAGATTTATGCCACTTTTGTTATTCTCCTTTATAATCTTTATTCTGCCCACTGTGAGCCTACTTACTCCAGTCTTATTTGTTTTGGAGGACATGGGGATGGTGGAGATAGTAGTGGGGCGGTGCAGGGGGAGAGGATAATTTTGACTACACGCTCTCTCAAAGATGAAGCAGTGCTGTTGCCCAGCCTGTCTGGATACATTCTGATGCTTTCTGCTAGACTGGGACCTAGGGCAACATCTTCTCTGGAGTACTCTGTTAGTATTGCCCTGCTTATAAAAAGAAAACAAACAAACAAAAACCAGAGCAACAAAAAATACAAGTTGAAAGGATTAAAAAATTGTGTAGGTAGGATTTTTCAATTGTGGAAGTATACAAGTCACTGACTTTTCTGAGTATAAATAATGTCTTCTACCAGTGGAAAATGCCAGAGAAACTTAATCAGATGCAGAGTTTTATTTCTGGGATGTTACTAGCTCCACTACAGTTCTGCATCTTAAAACTTTCAGAGCTGCCGTGTCAGAACTCATCTGTTTTGGGGGAAGTCCAAATCAAGCATGAAGGAGTTGTAGTGTCGAACTTGTTTTTTTTTTTTTTTTTCCCCTCCCTGTGCCTTCCGGACAGGTTTGGCACCTCACTTTGTTCTGGGCTTCCTTAGGCTTGGTTTTTTGAGTTTATCCCACAAGCTTCTTGCTTAGTCTCCAGACTGCGGATTTCTGCAGGCAGCTGCAGCCTGCCTCCTCTCCTCTCTGGTTTCTCAGCATTAAGCAGAGGGACGGAACTCTTTTCTCCTTTCCTCAGCATGCATCCCCTCAAAAAGACTGCCACCCAGAATATGCCTGTGCTGGGAGTGCCAGGCGGAGAAATGGAGCCCAGTGCATTCAGCTTCATTCCGGTGCTGGCATTTAGGATTGGACCGGCCATTTCGGAGCCCACACTGTCCCTGTTGCGTCTACTGCACGAACAATGCTGCAGACGCTTCTGGCTGGCTCCTCTTGCTCCCTGCTGCAAGAGAAAGAGATTTGTGAAAAAGAACAAATGAATTCCTCTGGTTGCGTGTGTAGCTCACTTCTGATCTGGCAATACATTTGGACTGCTCGCTGTAGGCCGTGTTATCGCGCTGCTTTTGCTGGTATGTAGAAATCACGTATTTAAGTACAAGGTGGCTATCTGATTTGGAAGTGTAAGCGCCAGTTGGCAAGTGCTACTTCCGTAACTGTCCTTTCAGGTCTGTGAAGCACCTAGTAGAGTTAGGGATGCTGTATATGTTATAATTAACTCTCAGTGCCTGGAAATGCAGGTATTTATGTGTAGAAACAAAAAGGCATATAAACACGCACCGTGTAGTAAATATTTGTATAGAGAGCACAGAATATTTGTGTAGGTAGGGAGAGTGATATAGTAACAAACATATATGTGTGCATGGGTGTAATGACATTTCCTCGTATCACATCTATCAGGTTACAAGCAGCTAATAATTTTCTTTTTCTACTCACAGCCGAGCATTATAATGGCATATACTCATAAATCAACATCAACATGGAACATTGCTTAGCAAATATAAATGTATGTGCATTGCAGAATGATCTGAGATTACAAAAATATATCAGAAGTCAAAAGTAGCTGGTGGAGAAATGCTATGTCTTTAGTTTATTGAGATTGTTTGGAGGATCCTAATGTACTGTCACTGAAAGAATAATTTTTCCTTTACAATCTACTTAGCAAAGATTTATCGATCCTTTTCCCCTTCATAGAGAATTACTGATCCATTTTAGAAAATCAGATTTTCACACCTTTCATGAGAATGTGCACAGCGCAGTTCCCTAGGGAATGCCAAGGAAGTTGACTTTGACATGAAATCCCTAGGTACCGGCGCACAACAGCCTATAGTCTCATCACTGATTTGTTGCACAGGGTGGTAAAATACTTTTATACATTTATAGAGAAATGATTGCACTGCAAGGACTTATTTTTCCATGCTAGTGGATGTATTCAGGGTCCTGTTATTTGTGTAAACAGCATTTTTCAGGGGGGTTTTTTCTTCTCAACTGTGATGTTATGAACAGTAAGGTAAGATAAAAGTTGTTGAAATTCATGTTGCAAAGCAGTAGGGTACTGTAGAATTTTTCAGTGTGTGTAAATAACTTTCTTCAAGATGTGTCTACTCTCTGTCCTCATTATTGTAGTATCCTAGGTAGCTAAGCATTAGGCATGTTATATTGAAGTATGCATCATAATGAAGGTGATTTATTATAATTAAAACGGCATGGAGAGCAGCTTTTATTAGACATATTGTTTCACAGGAGAGCTTAATAAAGAGCATTATTATTAGTTATAGATCTGTGTGAAGGATGTTGTTTACTGAGAGTTATGTGAGTATTAGTCAAAGTCTGAAGTTGCTCATTTGAGCTGTCCACCGTAGGGGGAAAAAAGCATTCAGCACAGCAAAGAGAAGAATTTTAAGATTGGAGGGGAGAGAGAGAGAGACGGAGAAAAGGAAATGCCGAGTGCATGAAGTGTTCTCTGCAGGAGCAGTTCTAGAATACTTTATTACATATCTACGGAGACAATGGCATGGACTGTAAGTAGCTCCTGTCTCTCAATATAATAATGCACATAAAGTCGGGGTCAGATTGGGTTCGCTCTGGGCTTTGATGCTGCAGAAGGTCACCAGGGGAATCGATGGACAAAAATGAGACCTGAGTTTCATGAAATCAATGAGATTTTTCTATTTAAAGTGGACACTGCTGGGTGCGAGTCTCAGAGCTTCAAATGTGGTTTTGCTCAGCTTTAGCAGATTGAAAGATGCACTGTAAATGTATTGTTTGTTTTAATAACTCTGCTGGCGCAAGGGGTGTATATCTAAACAGGTTAGTCTGGCAAACTCTATTATGAAGTTGCATGAGCTGCAAATAAATGGACAAATTAGCAGCTACTTTGAATGTTAATTGCACTGAGCTTTTATTCTGTTTTTGCTAAGTTGTAATTGCCTGGCATTTAGATAAGCCCTTAAAATGTGATTAGGAAACTACTGAATCATTTGGTTAAAAATCTTGTGGAATTTACCTTTCTATAAAATATGCTTTCACTATTAATTTGGTAGTTTTCTATGCTCATTATAGGCAATTACTTGATTTCTGAAATGACTCACATTTCTGCAGATTAAAACAAATTCTTACATGCCTTTGGTTAAGAAGCTATATTTTTCTGAGAAGCAAGTGGATGCTTGGGACAGAATTGCTTTGGCAATTTTCTCCTTAAAGTTTTCAGGCAGCTGAAAGGTATCTGCTGTTTTGCCTTTATTGTGTACAATTATCTCTCTGGGATAAGGGAAGCAATCAGTGAGTCTGACATAACTGTGACGCTGGCAACAGCAAACAATTGACTGATACAGAGGAGATTTATCTCTGTTCTGAAATGGTTAAGAAATTAAAGCACGTTATAGGCCAACTTCTAATCACTGATACATATGAATTTAACTGCTTTGCAGTCGATGGAGTTGTTCCAAATGTACACAGCCCTAACGTAGGTCCTGACACTGTTTTCAGTTTCAAAGCGAGTCAGCTATTGGACTGTACTTTGTGAATGAAAGAGCCACTTAAATCTGGCATTTAAATGATCCAATTGATTGTTGTATCTTTTTTTTTAAGTAAAAAGAAAACAACTGACACGCCCCAATAATACTTTGTCCATAGAGTGCATCCTGTGTTTTCCGAGCTTCCATTTCACCTATTTAAATATTGAGTCTGATGGATTTTTTTTTTTTATCCTACATCACTGCATAAGTAGATGTCCACCAGAGGCTATGGGGGAGGAGAAAGGGAAGCAGCAAAGCCAAGCCCCTGTACTTTTCAGTCTATTCTTTTTTTGTTGACACTAAATAAAATCAAATTATTCCTTCACCACAGGTTCAGAACAATCCCAAAACAAGGAAACAAGCCAAGGCCTTGATAGTCTTTTTCATTTAAGCATCTTAAAAATAGAGTAATTGAAGTTTTGTGGGCAGAGCTTTCAGAGCAGAATCATAGCTTTTCTTCATCTGAAGTCTAAATTTGTTTGCTAGAGTCTGAAAAATGCCCCAAAGAAAAGTAGGTGTACGGAAGAGAAGTTAAGCTTCTGCCTCAATCTAATTTCTGTTAGCAGAGTCATTTACAATTCAAGCAGAATTTATGCTCACCTGAAATGATTTATTTGTGTTTTCATCTATGCCCTGAGTAAGAACACTTCAGTTTATATTATTCTCATTAAAAACACCCTCCACCTCAACATCCTTTTTTAATAGTCCTTACTGTTGCATTCTTAGGATATGTTAAACATTTTCCAGCTAAGCCTCTCTGATGAAGCAGAGAAGGGCATATTAGTTGACTCTCACATATAAAGATTTTGGCAATAAAAGCCCGCTGCAGTTACCACCCTCCAATGTAAAGCAGGTCTATAGGAGATGATGGAAAGAGTAAGCAATTGCAGGTAGATTATATAAAACTCAAACAACAGAACAATGAGCCACCAGACTGTCCGTGAAATCTAAAATAAATCAGGAGGGGATACCAAAAAGGAGAAAAATACCTCATCACCTGTATCCCTTTTCTCCACACACAACTTAGTTATCCGTATTTCTTTCCTTACCTTTCACTGCAAATATAGGCAGGTGATAAACCACGGCATGCACAAATTCAATTGAACAGAAGCATTGTCAATTTGTGGCATAGCAAATGTGCTTTTGGGTTTTTTTGGATTGTTTGTTCGTTTCTTCCTTTCTTACTTTCTTTTTATCTGGCTGTTGAGGTGTCCGCCGTTTTGGGTCAGCAGACTTGGCTTGATTCTCACTGAAGAGTCAACCAGGAGTTGAGTCAAGCTTTGTGTTTTGTGGTTGATGCAATGACTGCTGCCCTTTATGATGCTTTCTTTGAGTTAAGCATATGCGGCCCGTATTGAACTCCCCAGAGACCTGGTGGCTGTTACAACCAGCCCCAGCAGGGTCAAGATCTCAAGTCTCCACTCATGAAAAAACTTCTTTGAGATTTATGGTGAGATTCTTTCTACCTGCAGAATCCTGAGCAGTGACAACCGGGTGCTCTGTGTGAGGGATGCTGCAGAATTAGGTGCTGGATTAAAGTATGCTTCCCTGAGCAGATCTTGCATGTAAGGCTAACAAAAAGATAAAAAAGTGTTTTCCTAATTCTCTGGTTTAAAAGGTATTGTATAGTTCATTGTACCTTTTTCTTGGAGTGTTTTAGGAAAGCTGAATTGTGTATACATATGAACCACAGGGAACAAAAGCCCAAATTATCCCAAACTGAGGAAAAAGAGATAAATTCAAATGAAAAATTTTGCATTCTGAAATTACTGAATGTGGCTTATAAGGATTTTGCCTTAGTATTCACACTAATATGCTTTGCTTTTTATCATAGTTTTTCATGGTGGTTAATTAATTATTTTCTACACTTTCCTCTGCTACCTCTTTTAAAATACTGGAAAAATGGACATGTAAAGTAAAGCTTCCCACAGATGTTTTCAACTTCTGCAACCAGCTCTTACTCAACATATCATCCTAGGTCTCGCTGATCTTAGCAGCATTACAGGGGTAATATTTTCACAGAGATGAACCATTCATGGCAATTTCTCCAATAGATTTGACACAAACATTCTTTTCTTTTATTTTGGAGATGTAAGCTTTCTATTTTTCCTGCAACTGACATATTTATTGAGACTATTGTGAGGAAAATCCTACTTTCTGTTAATATTTGACTTCTGTTCTTTCCTCTTGCAGAATTCCAGGCCAATAAAGCAGTAAGAGAAGCTTTGGTCAATGTTAGAATATGTATGTGCACATTAATAAAAAATAACCTCAAGTTTATTTAGGATTAATATTTAAATGAACATATACGCAAACACAGTAGTGATACACATATATGTAGCGTTTTATTTGAGTAGACTCCAGCTGTAGATCAACAAGTAGCATTTATTGATCTGTTATAACAGCAGTTCTGGTTCCAGAGAATATTTTGATTGATTGTCCTCATCCAGAGTGAGTTCTTTCTCCATCTCTCTAGAGTGTTCAGCGGCACTGGCAGTGGATAGTATGGAGACAAAAGATTTCTTTCTGAGGAAAGGACTTTACAGTGTATAATTCTGTTTGGATTCCAAGTAATTATTTCAATTCTCTTTGCTATTTCTATCCAAGCAATTTGATATATCATCTCTTATGCTAAGTCTATAAACTATTGGTAGCAGTATCTCACATCAAGTCTTTATCCTACTGAATAAGGTGATTACAAATTAATCTACTGAATAGAGCAGGAATGCCTTTGTGATTTGCACTGTTGGTTTCATCAGACAAATCTTCTTCCTCTGTTACCTTTTAAATTAAACCTAAAATCAGTATTTCAGTTTTAAGAATTCCAAACATCTAAAGCATGCGGAATTCTTTATTAAAATGCTAGAGAAATATTTAAATAACTTTGCATTTTTTGGTCTTTAATATTAAACTGTAAGATACCTTACTGCATATTTGAACCCTAAATGTTTTTTGCAATGACAGTTTAATCTCAGTCTAGGTCAAGAGGTAAGACCGTACGTGTATTCATTTAGACAAATAAGCTACTCGACCGCCCCTCACTTACTAATGCCAGATGCAACCACTCAGCGTATTTTATGGGTGGGTTTTTTTGGATCTCATCATCACCTGATAAGCAGCCTGCTTTCTTTATACTGTCGTATTCCTGCTGCCTCTTATGGTCTAAGTCATGGGTGTCCAGCCTTTTGGCTTGCCTGAGCTGCATTGAGTGAAGAGGAACTGTCTTGGGCTGCATGTAAAAAATATAATATAGTTAATGTATCTTGCAAACAAAATCTATGGTTTTTATATATTTTTATATTTTTTATTAAAACACAAAAAAGAACAACAAAAACATAAAACTAGAGGGATACTTGACCTTGTTTGTGAAATTAATGCACCAGTCTGGTTCGATGGAAGTGGTTGCAGTTCTTAGTGACTTCTCAAGGTGTTCATCAGAGATTTTGATGAAATTTTACCCTTCCTGTACTTCATCCTTGAAAACAGTAGTTCACAAATGTACGTACTGCCAAAAAGTGATGATGTGAATGAGGTGTGGTTGTGAAGCAAGGGATATTTTTCTCGAGAGGAGAGGTTTTATGGAATTCCAGTAGAAAGATATGATCACATCTTTATTTGAGTGGAATATCAGATCACAACTTCATGTATTCCATTTGAAAATATGCAGGTAATGTATTTGTATTGACTGAAAGTGGAGTCACATATATACCAAAAAATGGTTAATTTTTTTGGCAATCTTGAAACCTATTCTCTAATTCCTTTATCAAAATGGAAAGCAAGGCTGCATGCTTTTTGCTGTTCACAAGGCTGTGTTTAGCCAAAGTACCAAAATGCACAAAACTATTTGCCATAACTTGAGTTAGTGCTGCACTGTGCCCTCCCCTTGTCCTGGCTTCAGCTCAGACGGTGCCGGCTGCTGAGCAAAGGGTGCGCTCCCCAGGCAGGGCAGGGCTGGGCCGCTCATCAGTGAAGAGCCGTTGCCATGACAACGTGACAGCCAGGGGCAGGCCGCATTATGGGCTGTGCCGGGCTGCATGCGGCCCGTGGGCCGTGGGTTGAACATGCCTGGTCTAAATGTTTTCTCATATTTTAACTGAGTTCCTTCTGCCTGTTGATGGAAGCAAAAAGTAAGAGTTTGTCTTCCACCTTTTGCTTTCCCTTTATAAACTGAAATGTTCAATACTGAATCCTGGAAAGGAGATGTGTAAATGCTAGGACTACATCTTAAGTTCTCCATTGATGAGTTCTCTAGGTCGGACTTTGTAAGTCTTCCATGTTTCTTCAAGCTATTGTCCAAAAATAGAGAATCACAGAATAGGCTGACTTGGAAGGGACCCACAACGGTCACCAAGTCCAACTCCTGGCCCCACACAAGACCATCCAAAATTCAAACCCTAGGTCTGTCTCAGACTTCCCTCAGCATTTTTATAGAAGTCCCTCTCCTCCTCCTTATTCATATAATATTATTCCAAATCAACAATAACTCCTCCCACAATGAATTTTGTGCGTGCATTTAGTTGCTCTAACAAATTAGACTGGTTACAGAGTTAATCATCTTCTGACATTAAACTAGACAAACCTGCCTAGAGGCTATTCTGCAGTTGATCCATGCTTCACAATGGCATGATCAGAAGATAAACCTCCACAACTTATAGAACTGCCTCATCAGTCGTGCAGCTTCCTGAGAACCAGAGTCTGCCGTGTGGGCTGGAGGGTGGATTTTGCTCCATGCCAACGAAGGAAGACTTGGCTCACTCTGAGCTGCAGCCTCCCTCTGGATGGAAGTATGGTCACTGAGAGCAGGTGAGAACTTCTCCAGCTTTCTCTTAGGAAGCATGTGCCTAGTAAATTTGGCTGGTCTTCACTTCTACCTGCTATGGTTTGCTTTTGCCTTGATCTTTCAAAATTTGGCACAGGAAGCAAAACACCAAGGCTGTGGTCTCCAAGCAGAGACAAAGATCGACAGGAAAGTTCTTGAGCTGCTGTGTTTTCAAGGCTTTTTTGTCCCTTCCTCCATCAGAATCATTCATTACAACTGATTAGCATTTTGAGGGGCTGCTTTTTTAGTTTGATTTATTACACTACCTGGTATGGATTACTGTATGCTCTCCAGAAATTGTTGAGAATGTTAGAACTTCTTTCACATAAACTAGCTATGCTGACTTGCAACTTATTTTTTTTTACTAGACTTAAACTCTAATTTTTAAAATATTTTTGCAGTATATAAAGATTTTCAGGTTATTAATAAGCTTTCTTGAGCTAAGAGAAACTAGAGGCGCATTAGTGATAAGTGAAAAATTTCAAAGCATGTACTTTTCTCCTCCCTATATGTTGCAAGCCGGAATTGTCTGACAATTTTTCCCCAAGTTTAGTGTAAGTTTTTCTCGTTGGTCTTCAGAGTGTATCTGGCTTTTTATTATTATTTTTTTAATTTTTTTTCCTCTTGGAAACAAATCTTGCCAGCAAGATCACTGGCTTTGAAGCAGTACAGGGAGACAAAAACAGGACTTCACAGTGAAATTATGTGGTCATCATGTTCATGAAGTGGGATTGCTTTCTTGATAACGTCTATGCACATTATAGTTCTCTTAAAAGTATCACATCAGTGTAAAGGTGTATGCAGAACAGGCATACTAAGCAAAGTCAAATTTTCCTGGTGTTTTATCTGTGACACCAACTGGGAGACTAAAATAGACTCTGCTGTGCATGGTCATTGACGATACTATAAACTATGCTCCACTTTCTAGACTGCCTTTGCAATCTCATTGCCTTCAAATGAAGTGCCAAATTACATTTGCAGAACCCTATTGAAGACAATAGGATTAGAATAGGTGTTACTGAGGTCATAATTTATTAATGATGTTAATATGGTATATGAGGCCAGAGGGAACCCACTATGATAGTGAGATCCTAGGCTGAGTCTGTAGAGGCGGCATTTAAAGGAAAGGGTATTCAATGTTTGCTTGCAAATTATAGAGAGACTTTTAGAAAGAAAATTAACACAAAACTGCTTGCTCTCATTTTTGCATTCGTTGTCAGTGCAGTGCTGTGTTTTAAAATGTTTCACTGGATAGTAGTGCAAAAAGTGTTCCTTTGAACAACAGCAAGTTCAAGGTGATAGAGCTTTGGTTTTCCTTAGAAGATGCCATAACAGCACAGGATTGTGGGCTTCTATGTTGTACATTTCTCTGTCCATTTGAACATAAATAACAGAAGCTTTTTCTACTTACTTTTTCAGAAGAAGGTTGTAATCTGATCTCTTACTTTACTGGTTGTTGTTGTTTTATTTTTCCCCATTCTTAATACTCATTGTATGTGCTCCCATGTCTCTTTCATCCTTTTCCTCCTAATAAGCTCTGTGATAACTTCTAAGCAATTTACCTCCACTATTGGGCTCCAGTCTTAGAAAATCTGGTCCCATTGATTCCAGTGTGTATACTTAGCACTGGGTTACATGCTTGAAGAAACATTTTATACCTTTCAGATATAGATAAATGACTATCGTATCTTAAAGCCATGATTTAACTGCAGCATAAACATGTCTTTGTTTTCATCAGAGCAGTTCAGTTCCTCCATCATAATAAATTTAACAAATCTGTTTTGGCTTCTTGTAGTGCTTTTTAAGTATGCTGTCATCTTTTCATTGAGGAACCTTAAAGATATATACAGACACCAGGTCATCCTGAAGAGATTGTACAGATGGTGTGACTGCACAGGATGGTGTGTGGGAGGGCAATACGATAAGAGCCCTGAAAACAGGCTCAAAGTCCAGTGGCAGTGTTGTTCATTAGTGTTGCCACTTCTCAGTGTTGCGCATCTTCTTTCTTTTATCTTTCTTTTGCACGTTGGTCTCAATTGCCAGAACAACCTTTTCAGGAATGTGGCTTTCAAGATGCAACTGGACAGGGTGCTAGCTAGTCTCATCTAGGCTCACTTTTCCCATAAAAGGCTGAACCTGATGATATTTCAAGGTCCCTTCCAACAAAGGCTGTTCTGCGATTCTGTGATCCAGGTACTTTTGAAAGCATTTCCTTAACTGTGTTTGTTGTTGTGAGGGAGAGAGACGAAATTAAAGAATTTATCATCATAATTGTGTATTCATTTACTTTTTCATTGTTTTCTGATGTCAAAAACAAAATAAAAACTAGTGGAATCCTGCAGCTGGAAGTGTTCAAAAAGCAAACCCAGTAATTTGATCAGCTACTTGTGTTGTTAAATCATTTATCTAAATGATCCAGCTAATCATTCATTGTCAGTTCCCTCCTAACATGCCTAATTCTCAGTTGCTATGATTGAATCATGTTGGGGAGCAATGGAGAGTTGAGAATAACTCTGAGTAAGAGATTGTGTATATAGTATATATAGCTGTGTGAAACTTCTGTGATCATAAAGGCTTTAAATTACAATATCTGGCTGATTTTGATGTAGTAAAGTCCAGGGAATTGCTACTTGAGCATGCAATTCATGTTAATGTACCCCAGTCCCTGATGAATTGCTGATTAAATAGGTTATAGCATCGCCCTTTACAAGTTTTTCTTTTTCTTTTCTCTGATACATGGACAAGAATTCAATGCTTCTTTACATTTAATATATGATCCTAGAAAACTGGAAAACAATCCAGTATTTTTTTTTTGAATTATTGTGGATTTAGATTTTCTCCTTATTTTATTAACTTCTGTCCTGTACAACACTCAGATTTAAAATATAGTGAAAGTGATATTCTGGGCATAATCCTCATCGTCCTTTAAACCTAGAAGTACTTTGCTTTTTTCTTGAAGTGTATTCTGATCAGATTTCAAGGCTTGTGAGTTTATAGGCTTCCCACGTGAAGAGGTAGTTTGGAGCCCAACAGAAATTCATTTATGTATGTTAAGAATTGAAACTGAAACACAGCCAAAAGAGGGAAGATCTGGTAGAAGGGGACAGATAACACTGCTTATGTGGAGGTTACAGTTCTTGTTTTCTGCTAGCTTAGTATACCCTATAGGGAAGATACTTATGCATATCCTAACAAAACACAAGTGATCCCATACCAGTTGTGTTGATCCTAAGGTAAGTGTCTGTTTAACACTTTTGCTATTTTGACTGCACAGATGAATCAATTTTTTGTGTGAGCAATTTGATTCTGTGCTGGAGCTGCTGGCCATATTTTACTAATAGTTCTGTATAAAGACATATGAGTGTATTACTCTGTATGTTCTCTTGGAACTTAGCAAATACTCTGTGATAGTCACTTAAGTGGCATTATTGTGCTCCCTACGAATATGTCCTACTTATAGCGTGTTCTTATGGAAAAAACAGCTTTCCCCTAAATTATTGTGGCTACTGTTTAGTGAAGAGATGTCAAACAGGCAAAATTGTATGTGTTGTCAATGGCTACAATAGAATTTCATTGATTTACAATGTTTAAAGTGAAGACGAGATGGTAAGTTTATATAAGGTGTCATATTGAAGTAATTGCCCACCAACTTGATTTTATGGCCCAGGAGAACATTTTCATATCCACATGACTTCTGAGGACTATCTAGCCCACATGGAAACACAGAGATCAAAGGATGCAATTGAAAAAAGGGATGCATTTAGATACTATAGTGCTGAGAAATATTTGTATAATCGGATAAATAAATAGGTGAATTAAATGTGAGTTAAAGGAAATGGGAAAGTTGATATAAAGCTATTAGTAAGAATTTGATCTAACAAGCAAAAAACCAAAGTGTGTGGTTTAAGTCACTGGTTTTATGCACCTCAAACTTAGCTAATTTTACTTGATTCTTGCCTAAGTATCTTTGATTTTGCTTTCAAGATGCCAAGAGATCAGCAATGTGAAGAGTTCGCTCTTTAGGCTATGTGATAGGATGGGATTAGGTGGGGGTAGGGGTAGATTACACATTTTCACAGGAACACTTAACAGTCAAAATGGGTGGCTTTACTCTGCTCTTTTGCAAAGCAATTCAACAGAATAGAGATTGGGTGATTTGGACAGAAGCTTAGAGGCAAGACTGAGCCTCTGAGGTACTCGCCCTCCTACTCTTACCACCTAGTGGGAAACTCTCCCACGAAGAAAAGGCTGATTTTTGTTGAAAGATGGATAATAGAGAAAAAGGTGGTTTGAATGCTTAAAAAAAAATAAAATCAAAAACTAATGATATACATGGGCATAGAAATTAGCTTTTTTCTTAGAAGTAAAAAGTAAAGGTGTCACCAAGCACTTCTTCAAATATATATATGCCAAACACAAAATTACCATTTAGAATGATGTATGAAGACAATTTATAATGAAAAAATAATGTGGGGTTGTGATCAAATCTCTATTCTATTCTGCATTCTATTATTTTATTCTTGCAGCTTTTTTGAACACTTGGAAGATATTAATAGCTATTTATGTTTTCATTTTAGGTGTGCTAGTATTTCCAAACACATTTTCTAATGTTGTTCCTATTTGTAAATGTTTAGGGCATACATTTTGTAATCCTATATATCACAAAAACTGCAAATTATGGTATATCTCTAAGTGTCTCTTTCAAACAATATGTTGAAATGTACATTTATTACTTTTTCAAAGTAATACAGAAACTTTGCAGCAGGTTGAAGAGTAATTTACAACCAATAATATTTAGATTGACCTACGTTTTTGAAATAATCGAACTACTTTTAGGACTTCTTGTTAAAGTTTAGTTATTGATTTCAGTGGCAAGACGATCAGGGCCCTTGCATAGATCTCAGTGATTCTTCCTGCAGCGAATTGTCTGTTAGCATCTGCTGAAGCAGATGGCAGCAGTCCAAATGGCTACACTGGGAAGAGAATCAGGACAGTTTATATACACACCTATATATCTGCATGTGTGTATAAACGCATGTACGGATATGTTTTGTCTACATAAAACTGTTACATATTTGTTTGTATATGCACACATATATACGACAACATTATCTTCTGAAAGATTTTTCTGCAGTTGAAGCAGAAGGAATCAATGGTATTTGTGACTGTGTTCTCTAAGAAGAGTGGTGATAGTTACTCTTTAAGGGTGAAATTGAGCATCCTAGAGTGTTCACCAGTTTGCAAACAGCAAGGGCAAGGAACAGAAAGTATTGCTGTAGCTGCATGCTGTTTTGCTGTGGTTTTTTCTTTTTTCCTTTTTTTATTTGTTTTCTTCCCTAAAATATTGTTTGTTTAAGTTTCCTTAAATAAAAAAAGGAAGCTTACGACAAACAATTGCATGGCATTTTTTTTTTAAAAAAAAAAAAGAAAGAACAAAACAAACAAAATTGAGCAGTATGTAATGAAGAATAGAATTACCCATGTAGGAAAACACTAACGGATCCAAGAAATGTTTCATTCATTGTTTATTGATAATCCAGTTACTGTAATTGGTGCTAAAATGATCAGTAAGTGTTATGCTGTTTTTCCTATTGTGAAATGTTAAACAGGATAAGTGCTGTTAAGCTGCTCTGAAGTGAAGTGATCCTCCCATATGTATAACATGTAATACTGCTATGGCACGTAGCGTGTGACAGATCCTACCCTAGCGTAATGAATGAAATGTCAGGTGTTTAAGTACACCTGCAGCTTGCAGCAGATTAAAGCCATTGATAAAAGGCAGGACACCCTTTGGGCTCCAACTTAAAGAAAGCCAAGTCCTTATGAGGACTTCAGAACTGCAAAGCCATGTGAGAGTTAAGGGCATACTAAGGAATATATTCACTTAGGAATTAATATATTGAGATCTACACTGTGAGAAGAACAACGTGATACTCAGCTGTCGATGAAGTCCTGGTATGAAGAACAGTAACCTGAAAGATCTTCTGTAATGATTAAAAAAAATTGCACTCAATTATCTGTAGGAAAGGCTTAGAAAATATTTTAAAAAAAATACACACAGAGAGAAAAGCCTAAAATTATTGATCTGCAATATTTGTGGCATTATTATGTTTAACTTTTATAGCAGCAGGTTTTCTTGTCAGATGAGCTCAATGTAGGAGAACTATAGGAAAAGCGATTTTGCATTCTTGCTCTTGATCTGGTAGCTGCACATCTTACTGTAGTGCATCTTCTGGTATCTGGAAAAAGTGTTTTAGTTTGTGAGGCTCAATTCTGATGAAGCTTTCAGTTTCTTCAATGGATGGGCATTATTGCTATTTAATTGTGTATAGGGAAGATGAAAGGAAATAGAGGGCAGTCGAACCAGGAGTCTGTGCCTAGAAGGTATTGTACCAGTAGAAATCACGGTGATCTTGTAGGTCTTTTTCAACCAAAATGATTCTAAGTCCAACCATAAGCCTGACCTACCAAGTCCCATCACGAAACCGTGTTCTTTAGCACCACACCCACATGTTTCTAAAGACCTCCCTGGGCAGCCTGTTCCAATGCCTGACCACCCTCTCCATGAAGATATTCTTCTTAGCATCCAATCTAAATCTTTCCTAGTGCAACTTGAGGCCATTTCATAGCATCTTATCACTTGTCAGCTGAGAAAAGAGGCTGGTGCCTTCCTCACTGCAACCTCTTGTCAGGTAAAGAGAGCAATGAGGTCTCCCCTTGGCCTACTCTTCACCAGACTAAACAGCCCCAGTTTTCTCAGCTGTTCCTCATCTTGTTTTCTAGGCCTTTCTCCAGTTTCATTGTTCTTCTCTGCACATGCTTGAGCAACTCAGTGTCTTTCTTGTAGTGAGGGGCCCAAACTGAACTCAGTATTTATGGTGTGGTCTCACCAGAGCTGTGTACAGAGGAACCATCACTTCCCTGGTCCTACTGGCTGCACTGTTTCTGATGTAGGCCAAGAGAAGCCATTTCCCACATTTGTCCCTAGAATTCAGGTGTGCTGTATTAAGGCAAGCAGGATGTAGCAGAACAAGAGCACATCTAACAGCCTGTTAATTGCATAACATATATAACGAAGGTTGAGCTGTCCTAGGTTTGGATTCAGAAACGTTCAGTGTTGTTCTGAAAGAATTCAAGGCAGGCCTCCTCACTTGCTTCAAGTTGGCAAAACAATTTGATACTCAAAATGAGGTTTTCCAGCAATTTTGGTTTTGATATTCTGGTCAAATCCTGCCCTACCCGATGTGTTTTATGGTTGTTTATTGGGCCCTTCATTCCAAAGGATTTTGAAAAGTTCACCAAAAAATATATGCCAAATTTCCAAACTGGTTTGGGTTGTGACTGTGTATTGTGTTATAGATTGTAAGTGATTTTAGAAGTGGCATTCAAATCTAGAGTCGGAAGAAACTGGAATTAGAACTACTTTAAAAATCTTCAGCAAAAAATATTTCCACTAGGAAAGTTTGCTTCACTGCACTAGAGCTGTTATGTCACTGTTTCAACATATTTTCTTTTGAAGGTGTTGCTTTGTCTTTTATGAAATTCCTGTTGAGAGATGAGACCCATCCCAAAACAAAGTGACTTTCTTGATACAGCCAGGTCTGTGATCACCTACAGACAGAACTTGGTGTGGATTTTCCGAGATCATATGTAAGTGGTTGAATTAACTGCTGAGTTGAGTCACTGTTTAACCCATGCTGTGATTTTTTTCCAAAATTCAAGTTAATGTTTTCTTCATTTTACAACTTGTAAATCCTGTGTAAATCCTGAAATGTTAGGTAAAACAAACTTTTAGCTAGAAAGAGTCTCTTTCAGTTGCTGTGAGTACCTTCTAGACTGCCTAGTCAAGTTTCTCTCTCACATGTGATCAACATTTAAAAGTGATTTTAAGTTTTGTTGTGGTTATGGATGTGCCAGTTTCTAAAACAACGTAATTTTAATTGAATTCTGGCTTTGGTATTTCTTCTCTCCAGAAACTCTTTCTGGGGTGCAAATAATAGACAAAACCTGCCAAATTACCTCGACAAACTTGAAAAGTGGGCCAATGTGAACCTCATGAGGTTCAACAAAGCTAAATGCAAGGTTTTGCACTTGAGTCACATTAATCTCAGATATATATAAATATATATATATAAATATATATA
>WBMW01005165.1:330643-385534 GCA_013396635.1 Penelope pileata
TGGTGAGGTGCTGGCACAGGCTGCCCAGAGAGGTTGTGGATGCCTCGACCCTGGACGTGTTCAAGGCGAGGTTGGATGAGGTCCTGGGCAACCTGATCTAGTACTAGATCTGGAGGTTGGCGATTCTGCCTGAGGCAGGGGAGTTGGAATTTGATGATCCTTGGGGCCCCTTCCAACCCAGGCCATTCTGTGATTCTATGAAATTAAGTCGTAGAGAAAACATATTGTATTTAAATTCTGATCAGGCCAAATTCATATCATTTGAATGCTTTGTGGTGGCAATCTCAGGGAACGATCTTTCACTTGAACAAAAGCAAAATGAACAAACAAATAAATCACAAGTAAGACTGAGCTACAACATCCCATGAAGTATCTTATTGCATTTCTTAGTTCCAGAGGCCATATACGGCCTGCTTCTTCCTTCTGGAGAGTAGAAGGATTATTTTGAACAAGGAATGCTACAGTTCTTGAATGGACTTTTAAAATCTATTGTAAGATTGACTGGGAAGAGGATGAGATTCAAAAAAACCTTTTGTTGCCTCCTCAAAATAGAAATTGAATTAATATAAGCAACAACAGCTTATCAAACTGGCGGGCTAGTGAAAGATATTTGTGTGAAGATGATTTGGCGAGTAGAATCACATGCACTTTATGTGGTCAGTGTGGAGACTAAAACAGCCGAATACTAAATCATTTTTAAGGCAAATAAAAACTTTTTACTTTGATACACAGTACCCACCTCTGTGTGTGATGCCCAGAGAAGTGGCGGAGTCATCGTCCCTGGAGGTTTTCAAGAAATGTGTAGATGTGACACTGAGGGACATGGTTGAGTGGGTATGGTGGTGATGAGGTGATGGTTGGACTAGATAATATTGGTGATCTTCCTTAACAATTCTATGATCCTCTAGACAGCTACAACTTTTTCAACTTGTTTCTTACATTAGAGTAGAATGGTATTTTTTCCCTAGAAGAGGTTAATACCATTGCAGAATATATATAGATATATTTTGGTTTGTTGGTTTTTTTTGTTTTGTTTTGTTTTAGTGAAAGACGTCTTCTACTTTGTAATAGAAATTTTTTCAATTTCTTTGGTAAGTTGGCCCTACCGTATACAAATTTTAGAAAATCCTAGGTATTCTTATAGACTTACAATTTTTTGGATGGCATCTTATGCTTGGCACAACTCATTGCTTAATAGAACTGGTAGCTGTGGGAACCATCCCCTACTCCAAGTGTTACTTCTGATAGAAACTATCTTCTGATTTTGAATTACGTGCTCTCCTGTGTGATCTATTCCTTTTGGGAGATCAGATGGCAGAAAACTGATGGGATGAGAAAGTTTCTTGAGGGTTCATTCCTCCATATTGTTCCAGCTTTGTCCTGTCATGATCTATGTTCTGGTTTCTCAAAAAATTTCTACTTTGGTAAGGCTGCAGGAAACTTGAGCTATAAGGCTGCTTTCTCTCACCATTTCAGGAGTTATTTCTCTTGGTGGCTGTGTGCTATTATTTATTGTGTTTGGAGGAACATGGTAGCCGTTGACTCTTTACCTGTGGATGCATACAAACATATGCAACATATCCATGGATGAATAAGCTGCTTTCTAGTAAGCAGCATGTCATTTAAAAGGAAAACCACTGTATTTTGGCAAAGGCCTAAATGGAATCTTGTTAATCTAGAATTAACAGATGACAGTTATGTAGCTTCACCCTGTACATGGTAGAAAACAGTAAAGATGAAATGTTTTGCAACAGATGGAACAAATGATTCTTAAATCAGATTAAAAATTGGATCAGAAGAGTTAAATTTACTTTCTCTAAAGCAACATTTAGAGTAAAACTTCTCTGTTGTGGGTACTCTCGCATTAGTGATTCCTAAATGTCATGTGGATCAGCAAAATCAGTCTGCATTCATATATGTGAGTCTTTCTTTCATGATTAAATCTTTTTTTTTTTTTTTTTGGACCACAGTTGCAGATGATATAGTTACTTCTCATGTTGCATGTAGTAAAACCATAATCCTTTACCTTTCTTGCATGTTTGAAGCATACAACATGACTTGCTGTGTGAAGATGGTAGTGCTACATTTATAGCAATAAACCCAATAAAATAAAAAGGTGACCTAGACATTTATTATCGTGAGGTTGTCATATCTATATTTCCATTCTGCAGCCTCCCATTAGAGCGTTGCAGAGCAACCCTACCAGCACATTGATAAGGACTTTCTTGTGAACCTCTCAGCTTATTGCCAATAGATGCAAGAAACATGGGAAACTTTTTCATTAAGGAGAATAAATTGTTCATTACAGGCAGAAGTATGTCTAGTGAGGTATTTTTGCATGACTTAAAACCACGTTGAAGGAGTATTCAAATTTCAAGACATGGCAGTTCAAGAGACGTTGCCATATAAATGTAGGTTGTTTTTTTGTTTGTTTGTTTTTGTTTGTTTGTTTGTTTCTCTTTAGGAATCTTTTTTGAAAAGTTAGGTAGTTGTTTGTTTTTTTCAGCCCAACTTTTTGAAAAAGATTCCTAAAGCAACAATTAAAACCTTTACGAATTTCAGAAAAACACAATTTCTGTCAGATTCTGTTATATTAAGCAGCACTAACATTTTCAACTTACAGAGGAACTAAAATCAAGAAAATAAATGAAGGAGACCGTCATAACATCACTGACCTGAAAAGAATATTTAAGTGAAAGGAAGCACTGTGGGTAGTGATAGTCTCCCTAACTTTCCTAATTAAATCATTACGTAAAGTGCAGCATTATTAATGTGTATATTTAGGCACCAGTCACTTCTTTTACAATGTTGTTTTTAACTCAAGAATACTCCTTTTTAACTGCAATCTGGCTATTAGGTGTGAAGATGAGTATCGCTGCAGAAATATGATCTCTAAAGTCAAACTAGTATTGAGAAAAGGGAGCAGAACAGAACTATCCTTTCCACTACAGAGACTTTCATGAGGAGATAAATATAGCTCTAGCCAAAGAAAAGTGGAGACTAAAAGTGGAGATAATATTTATACTGAGTGAGAAGAGCTGGGGATATATTAGCCTCTTGCTGTAAGAGGAAGGACAGGCAGTGCTGAAGATTTTAGTACGTTGAATATGAGTGATATAGGTAATATAAGTCAATATGTAATGCAGTAAATAGAAGTGCACAATCAAAGCAGTGAAGGGAGATCAGTGATCACGTATCAGCAGTCTTGTTTATTTTGCTTATGGAAACATCCATCTAAGGATGGTGGTGCAGGTGGCCGTGAAGACAAGGAGAACATTTTGTCTAACTTTTCTGGAGAAATGACAGTCAGCAGGTAGCAATGGTCAGAGGCTGGCGGGGGTCTGAAGGGTGATTCAAAGTACATTGCATAAAGCACACTATCCATAGATTGGATAGAAATATTGGCACATTAGGGACAGTAGATAAAACAATGTTTAAAGATGAAAGAGTCAGATTTGTCTGTTAGAAATCTTTATTTATGAAAAAATTTGAATGCTCCAAAAGCAATAAACAAGACAGAGGAAGAAAGACTAGGTCCTAAAAGGACCAAGGGAGAACACAATCCTAAATTTCACTCGTATTTGACACAAATAAAACCAATCATTTCCCAGTAGAGATTTTAAATGTATTCCTCAATCAAACGCTTTAAGTTATGTGTTAAAATAGCTTTACCCAAGGTTATGATGGTACTCTGTCTTGATTGAAAATAAACACTCCTAAAATCTGAAAATTTTTGGTGTAGTGATTAGAATGTCTGAATGGTGTATATGTTATTTTTATTTATTGGTAACATAATCGAAGTGATTGCTCAAACATACAGCCTCTGTATGTCCCTAACAGAATTCTGTGTATGATCAGAATCCCATAGGAGGGTGTGATTTATTTCATATCGTTGTGGGAGGGGAGAGAGGGGGTCAGAAAATTAATTTAAAGTATGTTTAAGCCAGAGAAATGAAGTCAAACTAGGGATGAAATAAAAAGAAGCAAAACAAAGGATCTTTCTTTCTCTTTTTTTATTAAAATAAAAAGCATAATTTAATTCAGACCAGCAATGTTTATGGTGCAGTGAGTACAAAACTTAGCCCAATGGCTAAAGCAGCGCATGGAGCCTTTTATAAAGCCCTATCATCAAGCAAATCCTACGTTAAGGATAAAAGTAGTTTGTACTCCCATTTTTAGATCTCTGCCTAGGGCATGTTTCACACAAAACCATATAGTTTCCTGTAAAAGCTGTCTTTGATTACTAAATAGTTTTGCTTAAAAACTGCACCTTTACCCTTAAAGTGCAGAGGCAAAGCTTTTAACACAGTGCTAAATGTTCTTCTGCTCCTCATATGGTGCTGCAGGGGAGAAGAAAGTAAAGGTTGGGGCTTTTAAAAGAGGGTGTGTGACCAGAATCGCGATTTGCATTTGCAAATCCTCTTGATTTTTACTGGCAAATTAAGCCCACCAGCTTGCTGGAGCCCGGGAGAGGCAGAGCTGAGCAGAGGTGCAGCAGCTGAATTCCAGGAGGTGCAAGCCCTTCGGGGAGAGACGCAGCAGGGACGACCCCGTGCTGCACAGAGCTGTCAGCAGAAGCTCATGGAAAACAGGCAAGTCTGGTAATACCGGCATGAGCTGGACAAGAAATGGATGACAAGTTATATGAGTACCTGCAAGACATGCATGTAAAATTTGTCACTACATGTGTGGTGTTTACAGCTTTATTCTGAATAAGGGAATTGCAATTTCTTAGTTTTCCTAGAACAAGAACTTTGCTCTTGTGGTTATAATGCCATCTGAAATGGATCCCTGTTATGTGCCCTTGTCTTCTACTTAAAGATTATAAACCCTTTTCACAAAGCTCATTTTGCTGGTTTTTATTCAGTCTTACACTCTTTAGTGTTGTGCATGAAAAGCTAAAACTTTTGTGTGGGTGTTGATTAATAGAAGTTGCTGTGTTGTACTGAGAAGTACAAACTTGAGCTTTTTCACCTTCCAAAAGGTGAGCACTGAGTGTCAAACCCACAAACGTCAATGCAGGGATAAGGGCAGATCCTGATGGGATTATCTGCAAAAAAATGCATGTGCAGTTCTTGGCCTCATTTGAGGAAAGAGGTGGTGCTGGGCTTCCAGCTGGCTGCTCTAGCAGATGTGTAGGAACTACTGCACCATCTTTCTTTCTTTTTCTTTTTTTTCTCCAGTCCTTGGGGAATTTTGCAGACCAGGACATTCCCTGTGCATTGGAATTCAAATGATACTGTTTGCAAAATTAAGTTTTAATCATGCATAATCCACTGTCGAAGAGACACATTCTTGAGTACTAAAAGCAGCAGAAGGCCCTGAGAGAACCTGGAGTAAAAAATGCCCAAGTATGTTTTTGAAGGAAACACTTTCTCTGAACCCATCATTTTGGTGATTTGTTTAGTCTTCATGTACACTAGAAATTTAGAGAGTACACAGTCTGTCTGCTTACCGAGGAAGCTATCAGTCCTTCCCCATCTGACATGGAGCTGCTCTGGAGGTTGACTATAGACACTGCTGCAGTCTGAGGGGGGGAGGCAGCAGTTCAAGCACCAGTTTTTACTGCCCTTGGCTCTGTATTTGTGAAGCTGTTTTAAATTCACTGCTATGAGTCTGTCGTGCTTGTGGACTCAGTGATATCCTGCAGCGGTGGGTTCCAAAGGTTTTCACTACTTACTGTTTGGAAAAGTTTCTATATTAGTAGTGGAAATTCTGATTTGTCCATTTGGGTGGAGGCCCTTTTGTTTTCTTCAAATGAGACAGGGTGAGCAGTTCCTGATCTGCAATTTCTCCTCACTGTTTGTTATTTTTGTATACTTTGATCATGCTTGTTCTTATTCACTTTTGTCAGGTAGATGCTTCCAATCCTTTCAATCTCTTTATCATTCCTGCTGCACATCCTTCTGATGCATCTTTCTTAGCTGGGTTGACCAGAAATGAACAAAGTGTTGCAGATGAGGCCGGATTATTGATATACACAACAGGTAAAATCCTGGCCCTGTTGCAAGGAATTCACTAACATCTAAGGGGTGAGGTTTCTCCCAGCGCTGTCACATTTACTATGTTACTTTTACTCCCATTTTTCATGTATTCAACTTCAAAATTTGGCAGCTGAGAATTTAATCTAGAATCCTACTGATGCAGCATCTTCCATTAAATTGCTGTTAGTCCTCAGATTAGCAGTGTATTTTGCCAACAGGATCAGTTCCCTCCCCAAAATGCCTTACTAAAAGGGGGCAAATTTTCTCCCGATTCACATTTGCTACAGAACCATGCTCGCTATTCATTTAGAATGGCTGAAACTGAGGGCATCAGCCCAGACTTTGAAACAATATTGTATTCACAGTGACCTTTAGCTGGAAAATCTGCTAAAATGCATTATATAGTATATGAAAACAAAACAACAAAAAAATCCTGCTTCGGTAAATGACTTTGTCCGTAATGTACTATGAATATGAGGCAAAGCAAGTCAGAAGGGTCCTTACAGCATTTGCAAATGAAATCTGTTAACTTCTCTTTCCTCCCTGGAATCATCTAAGAAATGTTCAGATTGTTGCTGGCTAATAAATATAGTAAATGAAATGTTAATAAATCACCAGCAATTTAGCCTGACAATAACATGGATTGACTACATTGATTAAATTGATTATGTTTCATATATTTACAATATGTAGACACAAGCCCAATTTATTTTCTGAAGAGTTCAAGGTAGGTATCATTGGTTTTAAAAAAAAAAAAGCCAAACAAAACAATGGAGTAATGTTTGTGGTTGCTATCTGCAATAATCTAATGCTGACAGAGAGCAGTATTTTATTTAGTAATTAACAGTGTAAAGGGGAGAGAAGCTGTCATGTTGGTTCTTAAGCTGGGGAATGTGATGAAAGATGATATCTGCGATCTCATCCTTTCCACTTGTTTAGGATTGTCAGGATGAGAAATGTCAGCATTATGAAAGCTCAGCTCTGCTCTTGATATGATAAAACCCTTCAAAAGCCAGTCTTTCTCTCCCTCTCCCCCCTCCTTTCTCCCTCTCCCTGCACTTGCTTTTTTATTTATCCTGTTTTGTTAGATGGCAGAAATATAATTCTTTTCTTTCTTCCTATTATAAGCCACCATTTTTGTTTTATTATATGTTTCACAACCCCTAATGCCCCACTGAAAATTACCTTGTTAAATGACAGTGTTTCAAAGCCATGAATCCTTTCCACCATTCCCTCAGAGGTTTGAAACAGTCAACAGACTGTAAAGAATAAATAATAAAAAAGTATTGATTATTTTGATGACTGTGAGATTCAATTAAGTATTAATTTTGCCCTCCAGTGGACCTATCAAGGTATTCAAAAGGGAGGATTCGGCTCAGCTAAATGCGTGCTGAGTGCTTCAGCCTTAAATAGGGAGAAAATGTGTTTACCTACAGTATTTGAAGAGGAGTGCATTGATGCACAGAGTCCAATATTTAAGTGCTGTGCAAATTAAGCCCTGGTGACAGTGACATTGTTTTCAGCGATATGAGTATTGACTAAAGAAGTGCATTTGATGACAGCTTAAACTATTTGTATTGATTAACATTTTCATAGATTATCATGTGTCATATCAAATTCACTTTTCAGACATGAATACATTAAAAAACCCATAGGCAAACATCGACCAATGTGATGACGGGACAGTGGGAACATGCTAACCAACCTACTTGCTCGCTGGTCACCTGTTCTCTGCATAAGAACCATTTAGGCATGAACTTTGCAATAAATAGCTGACGGGGAGCGCAACAAGGTCACTCGTTCCTCTCATTTTTTTTCAGTTTTTTGACTCTGGTTTCCCTGCTGTCATGGTATTGTACCTGTTAGTTTGCAAACGGGATAATAGAGTGTGCTTGGAAATAATGCCTGACCCCCAAATGTCCTCAGTGAGCAGAAGATAAAACAGATCCAATTCGTCAAGAAACAATTTAAATACATAGCTATAAGGTTTTGTGGGGATATAATGTCCCAAACACGGCAATAATTGCAAACTGTCTGTGTAAGTATCTTCCCTCGTTTTGTCTTTGAAAAAAATTTGTTTCTGTGTTTTTTATTTTAAAAACAAAAATATGTGTTTGTGTGTGCTTATGGACTTTTGAGGCATAGCATCCCAGAGGCAAGAACGGTTGGAAGAAATCTGTGTCTCTGTTGAATGTGTGTGGTGAAATGGCTATTTATTGCTGTGTATTTTCATAGAAACAGTGGCAGATAGACGTGGTGTGTTTGAATTTGTTAATGTTGCACGGCGGAGGATGCCTCTTTAAATCACCGGGGAGTGCTCGCAGGGCGCTCCTCTTCTGTGCCGTTGGAGCATACAGGAATTTCGTTTCTTACTACGTTAAGGACAGAGCGAGGTGTAAAAACATACACACGCAAAAAGCACATCCCACAATTAAAGCTGTGTTGGTTATGTTGCTTTCATAGAAGTTTTTCTCCAAAGCATCCTGAATCTCTCACATGCTAGTTGAGCTTTAATAGGGTGGGGAGTAATGGAAAACTCATTGGATCTGTAATAGCTCTTCACTTGACTGCAGCCAGCAATAACAGCAGGAGCAGCCAGAGATAAGAGAGAGAGAGAGCGAATGTATGTGTGTGTGTGAGGGAGAGGGAGTGGAAGAGAGAGTATACGCACACCAAAGCTGCCACTTTTTTTTTCCCTCACTCTTTTTTTCCCCCATCCTAGGATCCAATGATAGCTGGACAAGTCAGTAAGCCCTTGCTGTCACTGCGGAGTGAAATGAATGCAGAGTTGAGAGGTGAGGACAAGGCAGCTACTTCAGACAACGAGCTGAATGAGCCCCTGCTTGCGCCTGTGGAATCAAATGACAGCGAGGACACTCCCAGCAAGCTCTTCGGTAAGTCTGTCTAGGTATTTCATTTCACTGCTACCATGTTGTCCGGAAGAGCAATCTCCCCCCGTTCTTTTTTCTTTTCTTTCTTTTTNGATTCTCTTTAAGTACCAGGGAGTAGCTTGAAGCATGCAGGCGCTCAGCCCTCTGCTCCCATTGCACCTGGCTACTGCAGTGACAGTGGCACATCCCAAAAACTTTTGTCAACAGTGAACTTATTTTATGCAAGTTGCGGGCGTCTTGTGTTGTCTTTTGCTCCATGGTCTCTAATGTGAAAAATGGAGGGGGAATCCTTTTTTGTGGAGTAATTCATTTACATGTATGGCATTAAGTGCTGATGTGAATGCCTGATATGCTATCAGCCTTCTCTGAGGCTGGGCTAAACTGAGGAGCTACCATTTTACATGGTAAAGACAGAGCTGGGTGAGGAGAGCTGAAACAGTCCCGTCGCAGACACTCTGGGCTGAGTAAACAAAGGCTACCCAGGGTAGTGCACGTGGAGCTAATGTTTTTAAAATTTAAATTAGGAATAAAATATTTCTTCTAAAGCATGTACCAGAAATAAATTACCTGTTTAATTTTTAAATAGCCTAAATTATGCCAGATGAAAGTGTAACCTTTCATAATCAAAACAAAAGCAGTAAGAGTGGCACTCTGACGCAGACATCTGTCATTCAAACGGATGACACCCTGTAAGGCAACTCAAGCAACTCTGATCTCTAATCAGAAAAGGGAGCAGAGTTGTTGAGGCGCGTGCTTGAGTGATAGCTGTTGATAGATGTCTGAGCTGGAGCAGTGCTCCATGGTACACAGTGACATTTTGGGTTTAGAGCGACTGCTCTCCTGGAGGAGTTCCTTTTAATTATTTCTGTTTGTGACTTAAGATAAACCTTAATAGAAGCAGAGCATTTCTTTATTTTTTCCATGATCCCATAGGTAGAAGTTGGAGGGAGAAAGATCTTGTTTAATGAGAACGAAGCTTTAAGGCACAGAGAGAACCCATTTTCTCAGATTCAAGTTTTGACTTCGTAATCTGTAAGGAAATCTGTAGTAGCGTTCTCATTTCAGTTTTCCAGCTACAGTAAGAGCTGCAAGATTTTATAAACAAAAGAATACACGCGATTATCTTTAAAAATGTTCCTCACCCCTTACTAGAAGAAATAGCCCAGAAATGATTTACTCAGTAACTTTGCTACAGACAAGGGAAAATAGGAATGATAAACCTAACATTTAATTTCTAAATTGCAGTAATGACCATTACTGAACATCACCTCCGTGTTTAAGCACCCCCTTAGTAATCTTTGTTTCCATGGAAAACATAATTTCCGTTATCAGTTTGTATGTTCAAGCACCACGTAACAATTGTTTTAGTCCATTTCATCCAGGGAATAATTCTAATGTCTAAAATACAGAAGGCTATTGCTTGTGTATATTGGTATAAATATCTTCAACTGTGTTTATATATTTTATCTGATCAAATGTTTAAGGTGCATCTGTTAAATACAGCAAGGTATATACAAAACAAAAGTGGACTTTTAATTTGAGAATACTGAAATATGTGTTTTTAGATCAGACGAATCTTGTAATAAAAAGCCGGGCTATTTTTTCAGCCATTGTCATCTGGATGCTCAAGAGTGGTAATGAAATATACACAGGTGTTTTCATTAGAGTTGCCGTGTGGGATACAGATGTGCAACAATATCTGATCTCTTCTGAATTGTAAATGTAATTTGTGTACCTAAAAGCACTAATGAAAAAACTACAAATTAGTACATTGTGCTGTTTGTGTTGATGAATATACGATGCTTGCCAGCCTGACTATCAGACTGCTAAAAAGATGTTCCAAAGTGAAAAAAAAAAACAAAAAACCAAGTAGGCGAAATAGTTCAACTGCCTCAGTGCGAACTCATGTACTGTTTATCTAGGTTCTGTGACAATTACAACAGTTGCTACAGATGTTGTAGCAGCAGCTCTTACCAGTTAATTTTAGCAACTTTGAGAACATAAAGGAAAACATGATGGGGCTCTGTTGATATACTAGAGGATTAAATGAAGCAAATTATTCAAAGTAAATACTTAGCCTTTATGTCATGGATGTGTCCCTTTAAGATATATTTGCAGTAAACGTTTGAAATGTAGTTTTGTTTAAAGCTTTGGTGCATAAATGTGGAGGATTATTCTATAGCTGTTTCTCTTTGTTTAATGTTATGAATAGCATGTTAGGAATGCATACTTTGGGGCTTTCTTTGCAGTCTCTGAAATTATGTTATTTGTGGGCTTGTTTGCTATAGGATGGCATACAGATTGGCATTTTTCTCCTTTTTCTTTCATGTGATGAGAGAAAAGAATTTCCTTTATATAATAGAGCAAGTAATATATGCTGTGTGAAAACTTGCCTGAAATCTGTTAAGCAAGAGAGGGAGGAGCATTTTGGAAAGTCAAAGGGGGGAGATGGGTCCGTAAAGAACAAAGTTTTCCTACACTGTTGCTTTCACAATTTTGAAAAAATTGTGAATATCATGTACAAATTTACTTGGAATGAATGACCAGCATTTGAGTGTCTTATGTTTTGTTGTTGTTAGCAGTATTTCATGAGTCTTATTTTCATATAGATGAACAGAATTGAATGATTAGATGCAAAGAGCTGTATTCTTTCTGATCGGACACATTCTGCTTAGCCTTCTTTTGACAGATGGGTTTATTTCTGCAGAGACCTGCACTGCTCACCTGTACCTTTTCTTAAAATCCATGTCCTTTATCTTAAACTTCGTTGTTTCAGTATTTCACTGCGTACGATAGAAACAGTGGGCATTCATTTTCTGGTTTGCTGGCAGATAGTCCAATTAATCACAGAAATGGAACCCCTTCAACACCCCAGTCCCTTCTGCAGGTGAGGAGAGGGCAGGGCAGCAATTACTTATGTTTATGTTTGACTCAGAATGATACGCAGTAAACTTTTGTCCCTATTACGGGTGCTCTGCTACCAGTGACAAGGTGGACGCTGCAGCTCCTTGGGTCTCAGGTAGCAGCACCAGCTGGGACAAGGTTCTGGCAATGTGAAGTAGCTCCCACCTGAAGCTGGAGTGCAGGTCCCTGGGAAGAGGCACTTTGTCACTGTGGTGTAGCGTTACCCACGGGTGATGGCAGGAGCAGCTGGATTAGAACGGTTGTGTTTGCTTCTTGTTTGCCTGCTTTTCTTTCTGTCATGGTGTGTTTGTTCTGTTTTCTTTCGGTTTTATTTCCAAAAGGAATGTAGTCGAGGGGGTTGCATCTGTCATGCTCACCTTGTGCTTTTATGTCAGTGGGCTTTTTGGCATCTGAGCACCTGCTTGCAGAAAACTTCTGATACTGAAATAATGTGAAACAAAAAGAGAGTTAACAAACACAGTGAAAAATGATTTCTGAAGTGCAAAATATTGGGAAATCTCCGTATTCTGAGATGCATTATCTCAGAAATAGCATTTTGAAGTCCAGAGTTTGTGCAGGTTTAGAGTTCCAGAAATTCCAATTTTGATGAGCAGCAGGAGGCAAAGTTTCTTTACAAGAAATCTTGTCATTGTTATTTATTGTTTAAAATATTTGTGAAGCAGTATCTTCCATTTTAATCATATTAACTAATTAAGAAACAGAAATTAAGGCTGGCTGGCTGACATTCCTCGGAGTGTCATTTTCAGATCAACTTGTGTTACTCTGCAATATGCTTCAAAATAGTCACACAGGCCTAATTCCTCAGTTCTTGTTAGAAAAAAGCTTTTTTTTAATGCTAAGTAGTAGCTTTGCTTGAACAAACATATTAGGGTCTGATACTAAATCAGGTTTCTTTTTACACAATATCTTCAAAGAAGTTTAGAATAAGTTATCAAGTATTGGTCTGGAAAATATCAGGAAGAAAAAGCAATGTTTAGCTGTGTAATATTATAACTGTTGAGATTCAGAAGTTGGTACAGACACTAGGCGTGCGTTGTGCATGAAATTCTCTGTAAGGTAAAAATCCCAGGACATGTGCCTTGTCCAAGCTAGGGAAGCACATGTGGGCTGAGGCTGGCTTTTATGGGATTGGATCAAATCCTTAATGAATCCTTAATCAAAGGTAATTTGTGACATAAATAGATGATGGCTAAGAAACTTTCACTAAATTATAAGCAGTTGCTCTTTGAGATCAAGCCTGTTGTTCTGTGCATAAAACCTAACGAATAGAAAAGCTGTGGGTATTACAGCGAGAGCAAGAGCCAGCCTGTAATTGTGGAGCAGAAATGTTTCCTGTTTAAGGATGGACTGCTAGCCTTTTTTGTGCTGGCAAGGATCTGCGCCACTGAAATGAAATCTTAGGTTTCCTGTGCTGGAACCGAAGGCTGTGGTTTCTCTTGGTTCCGTACCAGTTTTCTGCTTTCTCATAATGCTGCGTATGTTCGAAATAGCAAGCGGGGCTGTGCAAGTGAAAGGAATCTGCACATGTTTCTGTAAACAGGGGTTTGTTTTCAACACCGGGAACTGGCTCTGGTGTTTTGTTTTCTTTCCTCGGACCATTACCTGTAGTTTAGACCTGTGAGCATCTTCCTATCAAGGCGTACACACGCGTGTTGTAGCAGAACAGGGCAGAAGTTGTCCCTAGCTCATCGTGCTTTGCTAGCAGGTCCCTCACATTGCTCTTTAAGGGAACACACACTATCTAATATTATTTTAAAATGAGAATTGCCTCAATTAGAATTTATGGTGCTGGCGTCGTTTCGGTTACAGAGGGTGAAGGCTAAATTGTTTTTCACCTCTGGAGACGATGGCTTGGCAGGTCAGAACAGAGGTCACTGCCAGGCTGCTTGGGGAAGCTCACGTCACTGTCATTAGCAGCGCGGCTCGCCTGTGGGGGAAAGGCCCTTGGACAAGGAGCTGTCCTTTCATCGCCGTATTTAAGGAAGATTCTCAGTGTTTTGGTTATACTCTCCTATCTAAGGGCCTGTAAGGTGTGGGCCCATCAGAAATGTTTTGATGCGGTGTGGTAATTTCAGGGAAAGCAAGCAGTGTGTTTGTTACTTTCGCTGCATTTTAAGGCTGTAGTGAGTATTTCTCTTCCAGGGAAGTTCACAGCCCGGATTGTCTCAATATTAAAACTGAGCAAACCAAGCATTTGGAATATGTTTAATTTACATACAAAGACTCCTATCTCTTCCAATAGTTTTATTCAGTAAATCCACAGTAATTTCCACATTGTGGATGCTTGGTTTGGAGGCGTTATTAGTTACCCGTGCAATTGGTCAGGGCCATAGGACCAGTCCTGCTAGTGCTTGAATGTGGAATACCTTCATTAAAGCGTGTAATCTGTGGATTAGGAGCACTGTTTCATTACAAGGGCGGTGTCAGTGAGGAGTGTTAATGGATGGCATGTTTATAGCATCAGCTCACCACACAGGCCTGTAAATCCATTTTATGAAATACAGCAGCATCTTCATTAACAAATGTGTTTTCAAAGAATCTGAAAATCTGAAGATGGGATAGATTACGTTATTCCTGAAGGATATGTTTGATAGGAACATTTGAAAATTGAAGTTTGTGAACTGTTAGGGACTTGAGTTACTCCTCTGACTAACATTACTGTCTGACTCCTTGGTCCTGAGTTCTTACCAAAATCGGGGCAGATGTGCTGGTGAGTGAGGAGCAGACGCCCATTAGAGCCTAAGATGTTATGACTGTTGAAACACAAAGGAAGACGCAATGGTAAGATGGAGAATCCATCCTTGTCTCAGTGCTCCTGCTGTGCCCAGGTGCTGCTGGTGCTGGTGCAGGCATGCTGACATGAGGAGATGGGCTCCTGCTTCCTTACCCATCAGTGGAAGCAAAACCAGTCTGATAAAGAGCAAATATTACTTGTAAATTCCCTTGCTTTTATGGAAATAAATCAGTCTTATTACTGTGCCTCAACTGTGACAAAGGGAGCCTATTTAAAAACAAAAAAGCAAGGAAGGCAAAAAGAAAAAAGAAAGAAAGAAAGAAAAACCCAACTATTTTGAGTGTGGAGAAAGTTAATGGTGTTTTTTAGACAATTCTGTTTGTTCTCATGAATTCCTAATTACTTCTTTGCTAAATTTTTTTTTGAGCTAAGTGTATGTTATGCATTTCTTAAATGAGGCTTGAAGTCTTATTATCTGCATTTATATACAGAATAACTAACATTAGAGCGGGAAGGAGAAAAAATGAAATCTGAGTATGTAATTTGTATGACTGAATGACAAATAGTTCATTTTTAATTAGTTAATCTTTCTTCCCCTTGCTTTGAAGCTGTAAAAATAACAACAACAAACAAACTTGTTTAAAAGCAACATAAATGGGTGGCTGTTTCAAAGGGGAGCTTGCTGGCTACTAGGCAGTAAACAGGTAATTTGTGAAAGAACTGTTACTTTCTTTGATTGAGATCCTTGCAGGTTTGTGTTTTGAGATTAATAATAGATCAGACACTTGCACATTAAAAAGGAAGCAAAAGCAAAAAGAGAGAGGGAAAGAGAATTGGATGTTTCTATCGGACTCCATGCGATGAAGCAAGTTCTCTACGGAAATACGCGTGAAAGGCAGACGGAGGAGAAGGTGTATTTGCCCAAATGTGCACATGGCACCACTTAACACCTCTCTTGATTTCCTTATGCTAAACAAAGAGATAGCAAGTGCTTATACCAAGCTGGCACTCTGTCAGGGGGCAAGCTGTATAAAGTTTCCTGCTGTCAGGTTAATAAATTTTTTAAAAATATCCAAAGGCAGAGGTAGCTGTAGGAAGCTCATAGTAACAGTTGCCATTCTCCTGCGGATCATTTTTCTCTTTAATATCCTATGTAGCACTTGGTTTTCCTTGTTGTGTTGTTTTCCTAGGTTTTGTTCTTTCTGACACTTGTGGGTTCTTTGTTTTAATACTTTTTCATTGCAAAGCTGTTTCTTTCTGTTACATCCATCACCTGTGGTCCCTTTTTGGGGAGAGAGCTGGTCAGAGGATGGAAAGATCAGCATTATGGCCATTTATACTTTGATATAACAGTGTGTTCAGTATATTCTTTTTTTTTTCCATTAATGGTTTATTTTACGACTTTTTATAAAACTACCATTAATACTAGTTCTACCATTAGCACTATCAAAATAACATTTTGCTAGTAACAAAAATTGCTACTGATGAGCTGGATGACAGAAGTTACATTAAAACGACAACTAAATCAGAAAATTAATGACGAAGAGGGACAAAAGCAGAATAAAATTAAAGGTGTCGTAATTTGTGGTTTTCAACAGGAGTGTTATTTTGTAATGGAAATGGTTTGATGTTTGTTCATGTAAAGTCTTTTTTTATTCTTCCCTGTATAAGAATCAAAATCAATATCAGTATGAAACAAAGGGAGATTTGTATTGTGACACGTCCTGCTTTATGTTGTGATATTGCTTTGATGCTCTCGAAAGTCTGAGCCCTTTTACTTTGAAAGCAGAGGTCATCTAGAGAAGAATAGTACCTCAGCCCGTCTGGCTAAATAAAATCTGCTGTTTTCAGAGACTGAAATTGGGTTCATTCTGTAGATATTCCAGGGATATCTACATCTACCAAATCGATGCTCAGCCCACACCCCTGCCACTCTCTTAAACATGTTTGTTTAACACTAAGCTATGGCTTGGCAATTCCTAATGATAGTTTGCATTTCTCTGTTTTTATTTTAGAATATGTAGAAGGAGTTGTTGGGAGAGTGGGAGTTATTTTTGTGTGGTGTCCTTTCTTTTCAGAAGGGTAAATCATTGTTTTAATTCCTGAATAGTTTGAAGTTGTCTTACAGGAAATGTTACATTTAAGAAAGTAAAACAAACAAACAAAATGCAGTCACGCTGCTTGAAAGTGGTGATAAAGGTTTTTAAAAAAGAAAAAAAAAGTATTAAAATGATCAGTGTGGCTGGAATAGGATGTAAATTATTTTATCACAATAAAAGAATCAGTTCTAAAACAATTTTATGTTACTCTGAAGATGTGAGTGTTGCACAAATGAGAAATAAAGAAGAACAGTATACGCTACAGCAATGTATTATATTAGTTCTTTGAAAACTACTGTGGAGTTTCTTGAAGCGCTTTAATACTGGCTTTTAAAAATATTTGTGTGTTTCTGTTCAGATGGTCGTCAGACGGTTTGACCCTTAGTGATTCTGTCACATCTTTTTCATTTTCTAGCTCATTGTCCAATCTCACCAAGTCCCACTTGTTAAAGTCGTGTTTTTAAGTCGTTGAATACTGAATTATTAGCAGTCAGTTTTCTTCCAGCAGAAGATTAAGGAAGCCCTCTTGGAGATTGCAGTGGAAACAGAATCTCGCCACCAATGCCAAGACCTGTAGAGGTTCAGTAAAAACATAATTGCCCCCTTTCCTTTTTTACACCTCAGGTTTGCTACATTCCCTTTCTCCCCTTGCACTCATTTGTATGTGCATACACACGCGTGGTGTGCACAGCTGTGCCCAGGCAGGTGCCACTCGGGTCTACTTGGGCATTCTGCTCCTCTGCCACTGAGTTTTAGGTGCTTTAGGTGTCTGTCCTTTGTTTGAGGCTTATTGTTTGGGGAGAGGTTTGTTACTTGAAGAGGATGATCTAAAACCGGCGTTTAATCAAGAAGCCAGAATTGCTTTTCAGTAAATATACCTTAAGGCATACTTTAATATATTGTACTATTAAGTATGTGTAATTATTCCTTGAGGTAGCACAATATTAAATGAAGAGGAAGAAAGATCATTTGAATTCAGTCTAATCTTCTGAGCAAATAAAATATGGAGCAGTTTTTATATTTTCTTTTGCGTATGATTGGGATTTACTTGCATGGTGAGAAGATGTCATGTTTGCTCAGCAATCTGAATAAACATGAGGACAGATTTTGAGATTTCTCAGGTGAGCACTCATCAGCATGCTTGTAGGAAGGCTGTGGGATGCATTGAGGTGTTTGTTACATCAATACTCGTGTGCCAGTCCACAGCCAGCACCTATTGGACTCAGCCAGGGCTCTGCATTCTTCCATATTCCAAATAAACATCATCTGAATAAACATACTGAGAAGAAGAAGTGACTGCTTTGTGATGCCTTCATCTTAGCCAAAAGAGGAATTATTTAGCCAGTCCTGGGTTACCATGGTCTTCCTTTCCATCACGCATGTAGATGTAGATATCATGAAGGCTCTGTGATTCCATGCCCGCTGGTCTGGCAGTGCAGGGTGGGCAATAGTTCTGAAAGGCTGATGTCCAACCTGCTCTGGGCAGCCACATTTTGCCAATGCTGAAAGCTACATAAATCTTTCAGATCAACAAAGAAGTTTTTTTAGGGAATGTTTATGGGACTGGGAGAGCAGATTGTCATAAGTAGGCTTTAAAAAATAATTACGAACCAAAAATGGGAATTATCACCAAAACAAAAACACGACTAGAAAAATAAACTATGATTAAGAAATAAAAAAAGGGGGGGGACAGATATATATGAGCTCAAAGGTGATTGTAAATGTACAGGCTTGCTATTTCTCCTCCTTTCTTATGCTTCCTTGCCTCATATCATAAATACTTGGGACTGCAGGTCACAAATCTCTCCAATTGAAAAGTGAAATTTATAACTGGAGGAAATAGGGAAAAAAAAAAGGAAAACTAATTTATTTATAATTCTGTTTGTTAATTGAATACACTTTATTCTCATAAGCACAGTAAATGTAATGATAATATCTAGCAAGAAAAGCGTCTGTGTAAGTCATTTGATTTTTTTCTTATGAAGAGTGTGAAGGGAACTCTTGTGTGGCTCCGTGGCTGTGATTTGATGCATTGCTTTCTGAGTCGTCTTATTTTAACTGCGTGGCTACAGCACAGTGAACCTTCTCATAACAGTTGCTGACAAAAAAAAATCTTTCAATCAGCTGGCGCTGCTCGCTCTCCCCCAGCCCCCACATCTCTTTGCTTTTATGAGGCCATGAATAAAAGAGGGACCGGATGATGCGAAGGCTTCCTCAGATCAGATATCCTCGTCAATGAGCAACTTCAGGTCTGTGGGACCCCGGCTTGTGACCCTGGGCCTCCAGTGGTCGGGCCTGAGCCTTTCCCTCATGGCAGCATGGCGAGGGCAGCGACCAGCCTGAGAGCTCAGGGCAAAGCATCCATCTTGTTGGGAGGGGCAGGATCAGGCCCCTTCTTGCAGTGATTAAAAGTAAATAAATACATGAATTAAATATCCAGACTCTGGTCAGGCTTCTGGTTATTTATTTTCAACAATCTCTTCTGCTTTTGTATTTTCTGTGGCTCAAATAACTGCTGTATTCTGAATCAGGCAAAGACAGTTTAAATATATATATATATATAAAAATGAGGTTCTCTAAAAGACAGCTTACTGCTGACTGTTTTATTTTGTTTATATCTGATATTTCTTACGGTATTCAGATGGTTGTAATAGACTAGCACGAGAGCTGCATGTCTTGTCATCTGTAGTGTATCAATACGTTTTTATAATGATACAATAACCTGAACCCTGTAAGAGTTTATGATCCATTTGAGAATTCTTATGGATTCTCAGAGTGACGGAGACCTGAAAAAAGAACTTGACTGCTTTCGCAAAACTGGTGCTGTGACAGGAAAAACTAGTGCGCCTGTGATTTAGTTGCTAAGGAATCATATTGATCTGATTCGTCATTAAACTTTTAAGTCAAAAAAAAAAAAAAAAAAAGAAAAAGTCGAGCTGTTGAAGGTGGAAAAAACGGTGATGTGATTGTGAGGGTCTGCAATACAGGTAAACTGTGCCATACCACTACTGGTATTGATTTGTTATGATTAATAAATATGATTTTATGCATTACCCATGTACTGTATCCATAATAGTGGTTTTTTTAGAGCAGAAGAAAATTGCTTCTTGCTCTTTATTTTTCATTGACTATTTTTAGTCAATGATAAATAAAGAACTTTAACTGCAGTCTGAATGCAGGAAAGACAGGACTTTAAAACAGAAGCTGCAGAACGTAGCAGCAACGAACAACCGCACAGGGAGGTATACGCGCGCGGCCATCTTAACATTTGTAATGATACTAATTTCCTCCTGCTTTTTAAAATACGCTTCCACATGAGCTCTCAAAAACCATAAAAGCCTGGCATGTAAAGTAAATTGTTTGTCACTTGCTGACGACCTGCCATATTTATTGTCAGGAGAAATGGACATTAGTTGGAAAAGCAGTTGTTAAAGGCCAAACAATTTTTAAAGATGGCAAAGATGTGCAAGGGCTTTCCTTTTTCTAACAATGAGCCACCCCTTCAGACATCAAAAGACAAGATAATAAGACACTTCAAGCACAATTCAAGATTATATTCAACATCTAAAGGCTCATCTCTTGTCAGTTTGCATTTACTCTCCCAGGGATGTGATGCTTCTATCATCATTCTGTCAAGAGGAGTCTGGCAGAAGCGATGAGGGCCCCTCATTTCACACACTTAGTGTTTTTTATCAAATAGCCCACGCTTATTCTGATTCAGCCAAAATGGAGGGATAATTTGAAGAAGGTCATGCACAAGTACAAAAATCTTGTGCTGATTTGTGTGATTAGAAGGCATTAAAATTGCACGTTTATGTTAGTTCCAAGATGTTTTGTCAGTTTATTTAGTAATACACTGTTGAAGCATTAAAAATCTTTTTTTTAAAAAAAAAAAAAAAAATGAAGCTTGCTTAAAACAACACACGCTCAATTATTTAGCAAATATTTTGACCAGTGAGCTATTTTACATGGCACTGTTTTAACGTAACCATAAAATGTATTCCCAGCCCCTCTCCCCTCTGTGCGTAGGGTGTTCGGGAGATCCCGAGGTGAAACCTTGGCCTGCTTAGACCCATTGAGGTTTCCCTCCGTGGTGATTCTGTCCTCTGAAGTTTTTTGTTTGAGTAAGAATTTAGGAAGCTGAACTCAGCATGACATCAATATAAAGGTAATAGTTGTAACAGTGTACGTAGGCAAACCTGAGTACTGATTTAAACAGTACAACACCAGTATGGTTACTTAGAGGTGATATTACTTAAAATGCATGAGGTCTTTCATTTGTTGCACAGATATTTTATGTCTCGTCTGAATCTCATTCCATGTTCTTCTGCAACCCAGAGCTGGGGCAGTGTGAACACGCACTACCTGAGGACTTGGCTCCAGTGTTTTCCTTCCCTTTTCCACTGTGCAAACTTGTGACACGGCTCTGTGTGTGCTATTCGTGGTAACCTGTCCGTTAATTGGGAGGAGGTTGTTCAGCGTTTTGGGGAGCCACAGAGGAACGAGTGGGACGTGACTTGACCACAGAAGCAATTTTTCTGGTTATTGTTTTCATAGAGCTTAGGTTAATGATGGGAGTACTAATTACTAGAGACAGCATTTGAAAAGCAATTTCATTAATCCTATCAAAATAATTTGGTGTGACAGTGTTCTCAGATAAAAAATAATAAAATCTGTACATCAGTGGTCTCCAAACCTTTTTAATTGTGCACAACGTCAGTAAGCTAAGTTTAACATGCCCCCCCAGTGAGTAATTGTATATAAATTATATGTATGTAGTACCATAGGTACACTCTAAAACATGCACAAAGGTCAAAATTAAAAAGGGATTAAATAAAGATGAAAAATATTTTGTAATTTTTAAAATTCTATTTGAGGTATAAAATTTTTTTTTATCTGTCTGTCTAGGCATGCTGTACTCAAAATCTTCAAGAAAACAGATGGGCCAAAAGCTGTATTTATTTTCACATTTTCTGTCTTGCTAAATTCAGTGCAGGTCCCCTAGAGATGAGTGAGGGAAGAATTTAGAATTTTTTTTTGACTGACTAGGTGGAGTAAAGTCCTGAGAAGGATGCTGAAACTGCTTAAAATGTGCAGTCACTTTGCTTGTACAGGCTTCTAGCTTTCCAGGAAAGAAAATAACAGTGGTGCTTCAGCAAGCTATTTTTGGCATCTCTATTGGATGTCATGAATGAAACTTTTCTGAGGATTTCTTTTGCGGTAGGTATTATATTCATGTCATCTGGATCTTGCCACTTCTTGTTTTGGCATTACACAGCTTTTTTTTCCTAACAAGGAATATGAGGAGCTGACAGGAAGAAGAGCACACAGGTGGGATGGAGTAAAATAGTTTTTCCTCATTTCTGACTTATTTAAGCACTAAGAATAAAAAGACTGGTTTGTGCTATCAGCACTACTTGTGCCTGAAATAGGCTCCACTGCATAAACCATGGACAGACCACGTAACCTGGTGGGCCAGACATCTCCCATTGAAAACATTGGGAAACTAGGCTGTTTAACCTTTCTTCAAGGGGAGCCACTGCTGAGGGAATCGGCTGGAGCTGCTCTGAATTTTGAATCAGGAATTTATCAACTCAGATAGGAAGGAGCTGTGAAAGAGCGTGCATTTGGCCTCGTGGCAAAGCCCTGCTCTGTGGCTCGCCTTTACACAACGCTGAAGAAAAGGTAACCTGCAATCACGGAGCATTCCAAGGGGTTTCCCCAGACAAAAAACCGCAAGGGAATTAGGAAGCTGTGAACAAATTGTCAAAAAGACAGATGGAATTGCTGACTGACCTACTGGTAAGATACACTAACAACTTCCACCTCAGCGCTACGGTGTTTCTGCTGCAGTGCAGAGCAACTTCTCAAAGGAATTTGCTCTCCTGCACATGTAAATGCCTTTGTGTATATAATATATCATAGACTGTGCAGTATTTCTAGGGAACTTGTAAGGAGAAGTGAGCATGTATTTAAGCAGCTGCTGATGTTTTAACTGCCAGACTGTTATGTCCAGAATAAACAGCACTTTTTGCTCACGCTGAAAAGACTTTCCTGCTTTATTCATAAGGCCTATCTATATTCAGACGTTTGGCTTCTTTCTGCTGAGTTATTCTGGAAGGAATTTATTTATGGCCGTGTCCGCATCAGTCTGATTGTGCATCTGCCCCGGGTCTGCTGTCCAGCACTGGCAATCCAGCATCCTCTGAGGTTGAGCAGGGAGACAGACAGATGCTTTCTTTGCAGGATCCTCATTGTCAGAACATGAAGGAGTGGCAAAGATTGAAGGGCAAATATGACCCAAAGGCAGCACGAGTGTAATTGTGCAAGATCCGTAGTGCCACTGGAGAGTGCAGGTGGTTGCTGTAGAAGGCTTCTATTCTGAACAGAATTTCATTTCTGATATGGCAAGATTTATCTACCAAGTTTTTACCAGGTCTGTGTGCTAGCTCAGGCCTGTTTTATTACGATTTCTTTCAATAGAAGCATATAGGCTTGTACTGACTGTGGTCACTATGTGCCTATCTGTATTTTAGTGAAGTTCTCTCACAGAATTTATGTTCATTAAAGATTAAATCTTGAAATGCTGTAGTGTGAGGGGAGGGAAAAGAGGAGTCGCTGCTGAGTTACAGTCCCCTTGATACAAATTCAGCCCTGCTTAGATCTGTTCTAGTTTGCTTCTGTATCCTTCCTACTCAGTCCCTTCCTCGCTTCTTTCCCTGAGCCTAGCACTGTCGTCCTGGCAGCTCTGTCCTCTAACATGAGTGTGCAGAAGACAAACACTAATAACAAGTACTGTTAAAGGACTGTGAATTGTTTTCCATCCGCTCTCAGTCCTCAAACTGTGGGAGCTGTCAGGATACATGCAGGGCAGCTAATACAGATGCTCAGTGCCAAAGAAGAAACCAAACATCCCTACATTGAGCAACCACTCTCGGTTTAAAAAGTATTTAAATTGGTACTGTTGTGCAGCCCGTTGGAAACATTCCACAGCAGGATCCAGGAAATGAAAATGAATTCCCATAAATGAAGGTAGGAAAGGCACTATGTTTAACCCATTACGGATGTCTTGCGTTTCTACCTATCCTACAAGTAACAGGATTGGATAGTAGCCTTTGCTGAAGTAATTACATTGATTTGTTCTGTGCTGCACCCCCAGCTGCTCTCTGAACCACTCTAAGCTGTCCTGGTAAGAATTACCTGCTACTTTTGAAAGGGCATCTTGCAATAAACAGAAAGTTCGCGTATAAAGTCGTGAGAAGGAACACTTCTCAAGTGGTGTGCACCAGAACAGTGTTTCTAAGGCATAAATATTAAAAAACAAAGCAAAACAAAAAACTCCACAGAGACAGATTTGTGAATTTTAAAATCGAATTGGAAGGGGTAGAATGGCAAATTAAGATGTTAGTTGTGCATTTTCAACGTGCACAAAGGAATCTTCCTTTAATGCCTGCACTGATCTGCCAGGAGCCTAGGAGGAGCGTGAGCTTATGTAAAGTAAGTGCCTATTTAAGCTCCTGCACAATGACACTTTGGGTAATTCTGTATTCTTCTGGGTTAGTGTTTACATGAGTTGACTGTGCATTGTTTTCATGGGTAAGTGGAAGTGAATAAGCATGCACAAATGTGTTTCTGAAGATACAATTCAACCTTTTTGTGTTACCATTCAACTGTTTTTCTTTTTAAACTGTGTCTCTGACTGTGGCATCTCCTCTTGGAAAATTCTTGCCCAACAAACAGCTCATTAAATCATTGATAAGATTCTGCTAAACAAACACTGGATAACACAGGATATCGCTCCCTGACAAGCAGATACACGTGCACACACATGCACGAAAAGTTACACTTGTCCAATTTATTAAATGCTTTTGTGGGTTTTCTTTTGAAGTGGAACTGCAGTTCAGGCCCAGTGGAATTACTGAAATTATTGAACTAGCTACTAAATAAATAATGAAACCTGTGGCTATTAAATAAATCTTTGTGGTTTTTAAATCATTGCCATGTTTCTTAAGCATCTTTCATTCTCTCCCCTGGAAAGTTTTTCACCAGTTCTGCTCTCAGAGACAGGAAAAACGCATGTAGCAAACTGCTGAAAAAGAAACAGGAGCTGCTTTTGCATATCTCTGCGTCTCTGCTTACCTTGGTCCTTGTAAAACAGTCTCTGTTAACAGAATTTAAGCCATACATCTCCAAAAATCATACAAACAGAACGATTCAATTTTACTTCCGGAAGTAACACCTCCAAACACAGTAATAACCATGTGTTGATATTTAGTCAGGGGCAATAACAGAAGTTGAAGAAGGCTGTTCTCTCATGTGCAGTTTGCAAATTGTGAATAACTTTCATGAATATTGGACTTATTTGGCAGTATGACATTTCTACTATACTTCTCTGTGTGTAGGAAGACATGACACTGGTTTTTTTTTTTGTTGTTGTTGTTTTTTAGGAGATAGGAAGAAATGCTTTTTTGGAAGCAGCTAGCCCATGTTGAGTTTATGGTCAGGGTGATATAACCCACAGGCGTCAAGTGTGCAATCCAACACAGGAGTGACCTCAGGAAGCCCAGCCCCCTGAAATGAGTAAGAATAAGTTGCAGTAAAGCCCGTTAAAATTCAGTAGAAACGAGTGGCACTGGATACAGCTATAAGAAGTCGATCTGTAGGAGATAAAGGCTTAAGAGACAGCAACTAGAACTGGTCAATCAAAACACAGCATCTTCAAGTAATAGTTAGAGTTACTTCTCTGATTGTTTTTTGATTAGAGGATCTTGTTGGTTTTAACATGAATTAAGGGCACACAAGAATGCCTGTCCAGCACTGACTGTCTCAGGCTCACCTGCTGTGTAGCTCAAGTCCTGATATAAAATTATGAGAAAATGAAATTTGTGGCGTTTTGAATGTAGGTCTCTCTCTAGCCAGCTGTCAGGAGGAGGGAATTTTAGTATTGTTCCCCTTTATATTGTTCCCCTTGAGTCCTTTAATTGAAAAGATCTCTGTAGAGAGGCAGAAACAGCAAAGAGTAGATATTTGTCAGTCTTCTAGAAAGACAATTTTGTTTAACTACCTCTTGCATCACAAAAATAATAGAATGTATTAGCGGATCTGTTGCAGTGCTGGGAACATGCTGTGTCTTCTCTTGTTCACATGCTATGATACTGGCTCCAAAATAACTGTCCAATCTTTCCAGTCTGGCCTGCCTTTTCTTAAAGATAATTGTCATAAATGAGGTAAGAGCCAAATCGGCTTGTTTAATGAGAGGTGACAAATGGTAATGGATTCAGCTAGAATGTATATGAATGTGTGTTCCTGGTGGAAAATAGGACTTATGAAAGTAGTGCTTCTAAAACAATCGGTAGTCATTTAGGAATGATGTTTTGTAGGTCATTTTGTTGGGCTGTTACTGTCCAAAGAGGGCAATTCTGTGATGCGCGTCAGCTGCTGCCAATAATGCATATTTTAGCAACAAGAAGCACAGAGGTTTACATGCATCCATACCTGTTTACTCTGCTGTGTTTTTCTGTAGTGTAATTTTAGTTGAAATCATGCTCTTGAATTTTAGACAAAGCAGAGACCAAAAAGCACTGCCATAATACAAGTTAATCATCATAGCAATGCCATGCTACATTTCTTAAAAATTCTAAGTAAAATCTTCAGCAATTAAATCAAAGCCAATAACATGAAATAGTAACATACTTACCTCTCAACTCACTTAGCTGGAGTTCACGACAATTCCTACTCCAGGCCATGCAATGGGGACAGGGAGGAGTTTTTGCTGTAAAGGTTTGACAGACTGTCAAGGGAAGCTCAGTGAGGCTTGCCTAGGGAGGTGCAATAAGTAAGTATCTCTAGGAGTCGCTCTGTAATCACGCTACCAGGCCCTGCAGTGTGGAGGCACTGATGTGGGCACAAAGTGGTGCCTACAGATGCTGGGACAAGAGTTCAATAGGTGCGGGATGGCTGAACGGAAGGATTTAGTGGGCCTGCAGACTGTCTCTAATGGCTGTACAGCTGAAGAAGTACTCCCAACCTTAAAAGCCACCCTATTCCGTGGGATATGCAATCCTTCACACATTTTACGTCAATATGAAATGGGGAGGTTTCTGGTGAAAACTGGTGGAGTGATATTCTTCTTCCTTGTTCCTTCATATACCTATGTAGGATATCGTTAGCACTTATTGCTAGAAGAAATATTTATTTATATTTACTTAGTAAAGATTGTATGCATCTGGCCTGTATTCCTATGACACACGTGCTAATTTTTACCTAACCTCATTAAAGTAATTTACATCCAAACTCACTGCGCGTAAAATGCTCTCTGGGCAGGATGGGAATGTGTTATGGCTACTTAACACAGATCTACCCATGGTGCAATGCCGCAAGACTTTTCTGCTTTGGGATTATGTTTTTATCTGAAATACAGCACAACAATATAAAACCCATAAAACCATTTATTTTTTATAATCATGTATTGCTATAAGTCACAGTTTTAGCTGACATTCTCTACTCTTTATTGACCTGTTTTGTGAGATTTTGTAAACTAGCTAATAAACCTTTGTTCCTGCTACTGTTAAGTTTAATACAGTATGTTACCTTCACAGCTGAAATAGAAACTATGGGTTAGATAATTAAAATTGTTCTAAATGTCTTAACAATAAACGCTTTGATATTTGTGAACAAATATACTTTTATGTTGCATCCTTCTTGGTACAGGACATTTTCTCTGATTTATCTTCAGCGCCCCCATTTAATGCATATATTTTTGTGAGTTTGGATTTAACTTGTATGTCTCAGGCAGCGCATATTGCACTTCTCTGTAACTAGGAGGTGAAGAGCTTGTGTTGCTGCAGTACTTGGTTTCCAGGCACCGCAGTGGAGTCCATGGTGGTGGAGGCTGCTCGGGGAAGCACTGAGTGCAATAGACGCAGTTATCCTCCCACTTGCTAGTTCTCTTTTGGAGAGTAAGGTCCACCCTAGACATTGGACCTTTTGGGCTTTATGAGCCTCTATTAGCCCAGGCAATGGTGTGTCACTGCTGGTGATGTTAAGTTCAGTGTCAATATCTATGAGGGGTTCTCTCCTCCACCTCACTGGGCGTCTGTCTGTTGGATGAGAAGACTCTGCTGTGGATGAATGCTTTTGTACTTGGAACTGTGCAGCTGAAGATAAATATTTGTAAAGGAGTAATTGAAAGTGATGACTAGGATGGTGGGAAGGTGGGATGCTCTTTTCATAAGCTATGTGGCACAGATTGGGAAAGACACTCTGTGAACTTCTCCATACCAGTCAATTCTACACAGTCTGAGAGGCTATGAAGCGTGGAGAGGCTTCCACTCTCCTGTTCCGCAACCTTAGCAGTCAGGAAAGCCTTCTCAGATCCTCCTTCCTCAGTCTTGTGAACCAGTGAAGAAAGATTGGTGATGTTTGCTAGGGCAGATGGATCTTGCAGGTGTATGTGGAGAGTTCCTAGCTTCTGTCATTAACAGGCTTTTACTCTGGCAAAAATTTCCAATGTTTATTTTCAATTAAGATGAAGATGACCTGTGATTGCTATGGATAGGAAAAAACACTTTCATTTCCAAAATTTAGTGGTGATCTTCATGCTCTTTGAGTTCTGCTGGTGTTTGGAGTTTTTGTGGAAGGCCCTTCAAGTTGATCTCAGAAGAAAATTTTCATTGCACAGCTTTCAAATGCAGGACGAGCTCCCCATGGATCTCTGCTGGTGGTGGTTGTTGTGGAACACCATGCTGCTACTTCTGATTATTTCTTCTTCTGTGCATTAAAGCCAAGTCTTTTACAGTTACTGTTCTTTTAACTAAAGTAGTTGGGAAAACATGTTCCATTTGTAGTACATACAGTTAGATACTGCTGTGGTGATAACTGGCTATGGTAACTTAGTAGTGACTGTCAAAGGAAGGAATTTAATGCCTGAGGAATATTAATGCGAGGTGCTCATGCATAAAAAAGAAGTTAGTTGGAATTTACATAACACTTCCTGCACCTGCTTGAATGAACTGTTAGATTATTGTACGAGGCTGCCTCAGTTCAAATGCTTCAGCTTCTGCCATTCTCAGTGGATTAGTAAAAATAATTGTGTGATTTGACAGAGGAATTTATATTGTGCTTGAGAGTCTTTGAGCAAACACTAGAGAGTGAAAAATACATTATAGACCTGGTGAGCCGTGCTGTGGGAAATGTAAACTATAAAGCAGTGATATATCTTTAGGAGTTGTTTCCCTTTTACTACTTGTGAAACACCTCCCATTTTAATCAATTTTGAATAAATTTTAAATAAATTTTGATCTGTGGTATAAACTGATGAGTGAAATTTATTAAACTGTACCTATTGTACAATATTTACAGAAGAAAGAAAACCTTTTGATTTTCCAAGGATAAAGCTAAATTTGATCTCTGAGGACATGCTAAAATCCAGCTTCAAACTGAAACGCTTATGTTTTAAAGAAGAGTATACAGTTTTCCTTGTGCACGCATTTACATTTTATTACTTTGTAATAAAAAGTTGCTTTTTATTTATTACAATGGAGATGATTAAGTCTTCTAATCTCCTTAACTACTTACCTCCTTTGGCTTGCTCCTCCTGATTAAGAATGCAGTAGTTATTGATATGGTAGATGTTGACTGTTAGATTCCCAGAGCTGCACTAACTGTAATAGGAGTTGAAACAGAGTTATTATAACCTAAACACCCAAGGGTCATATGGAAGAGAGAACAAAATGAGATGGTAAGGGTAAAGCACTTCGTGTATTCTAGGTTTCTCATGTTAAATAAAAAAAAAAAAACAAAAAAAGAAAGAAAAGAAAGGAAAAAAAAAGTGTTACACGGCTTGGAGGTCAATTCCAAGTACTCTGAAAACTGTAACAGGGAAAACAGACTAGAGGCTGAAAATGCCATCATATGCTTACTTGCTAGGGTTGCACTATGAAATGTAGGATTTCGTAATAATTTTACCATTTATACTATACTTTTTTAAAACAGAGAATTTATTCTTCTTGAATTTGATTTGTATTTACTCTCTTCCACATTCATTCCAAGTCATTCTGAACTTTCAACACTATTTTAGATTTCAATAATGTGATTATTTTCCCTTTTATAGCACATTTTATTTCTAAATTCTGAAGCTTTCTTAAAAATAGGAAATTAAGCTTCAGATCGTCGAGTATCATTTTACTTTATAGGCAGTATGACAGGTAAGCCCTGAAGACCAAGAAAATTAGGAAAAGTTTCCACTTGTTGCTTGTCTATGTTAATTTAACATCAACTTTAATTGCACTTCTTATTATCTGTATCATACTTAATAAATAATTCCCCTGGTATTACATCAGGACTCTGATTAAACTAGAGTTAAACCACTTTGAGCAACTCTGGGAAAACACTGCAAGCATTCTGGAGGGCGGGCAGGACTTCAGAAGCGATGTCTGGGAGTTGCCTGCTCTGACTCACTACATTATGGTTGCTTGTTTCTTTGTGAAATTAATGATGTTGGTTCTTAGGGACATGTAGCAGGAATAGTTGTGGATTGATCAGACAGCTGTGGTTCTAAGTCCGGTTCTATTACTTAGTATCACATGAGCTCATCATTTAAAGTCAGTTCTCTAGCACTAAATAAGTTAATGTCTTTTATTTTTATTTTCTGCAGTTGAAATGTGATTAGACCTGTATTTTCAACATATCAAATTATTATTCTAGCGCTGAAGCATTGTAGTTGAAGGGTTTAAGTCTGGCTCAAAGCCTTTAAAATAAATTCAGATTCTTCAGGAGGCAAGATGCTTCACTCAATGAATACGGTAAGAGTACCTGGACAGCCCCTTGAAGCAGTGGTAACTGGAGCTGGAAATTTTTGTTTGTGAACCTCTGAAAGCCGCCTAAAATTCAAGGCAGCAAGAGGGGGAGAACAGTACAAAGACCTCATTCATTCCATAGCACTAATCCTACTGAAATGACAAGCTTGGACCAGCTTCAGGATCAAGAGTAGTTTTTATTTAGATGTGCTTTATATGTGGGGCTTTATGGGTGGGATACTCCTCACATGTCTGAGGAAGATCATCTGTACCTAGTTTTGCCACTGGTCTGGGGAACATTTGCATTTCTGAGCCATGAAGACTGGATGCAGTGACTGCCCAGACCAGCACAACTCACAGTCTGTAACTTGATAGTAAAAGTCCATTGAGTATCTCTGCACAGTTCTGAGCTTTTTACACAGTGGTGGTGGTGGTGAGATAGTGAGCTTATTTTATTTGTTCTTTTATTTTTTAGAGCTGAGGGAGATTGTGCCGATAGGCACGCAGTTCTTGTTTTCGGGCAAATTCAGTGCAGCATCCCACGTCTGCCTGGAGCTCAGCTGGAAGAGACAGCCAGAGGCCATCACTTAATTTGGCCCAAGGTATCACCCCTGTAAGATGCCGTAGCTTCTGGCTTTCAGCTCCCCACTCAGCATGAGAGCAGTACACCTTGGGCCTCATGGTTCTGTGCCAGCTCTGCATGCTATGCGCCAATGACTCCTATGGCAAAGCTGCAGTACACATGAGGTTGCGTCTCTGAACTCCTTCAGGTTGAAATGAAGTCCCCAGCATTCTGAGGAGTCCCAAAACTCCCAGGTTCAAGGAGTGCAAGTTGCTGGGCTGAATGCTGGGACCAGAACTCGCTTCAGCTATCTGTGGCACCTGCGGGCATTCAGCCATGTGCAGCCAGGCCAAGCCCCAGCACCATCAGCTCCAGGCCTGTGGTCACCAGCTCAGCCTCATGAAACCCGCTGAATTTCACCATCAGCTCATCTTCAGAAACCCTCATGCTGAAAAGCCTGCATGGATAGTGTTCTAATGAATTCCTTTCTGATTTAAGATTAAAGGTTTGGCAGTTTGTAAATTAATTATTAGCTTATGCTGCTTTCTAAAACAGCAGATGGCTTATTAAAAGTCTACTCTCTAGCTGCCTTCACAACATCTGAAATTTACCTTCTCGTGAGAGCTGTGTTATAAATACATACAGCAAGGGAGAGGCAGTGAGATCCTGTAGCAGTTTTATGGCTGTGTAAACAAACCTCCTTTGTCAGAATTCAGTCATCTCTAACAGCTGGGAGGTGATGGTTCTGGTGATGGTGATCACCTTCCAGATGATAGTACCTACTTATCCATCTCACAGTAATTTAAAGAGGAGCCAAAGCTCATCCATCTTTTTCAAAGAGTTACAATGAATATTTGACTGTAGGAATTTAGCATTTACCCTTCATGGGTCAATGGATGGGTTAGTCTTAAAGCATCTTTAGGGAGAGATTATTCTAATAAAGCCTCTTTACACACAATACTGTACTAGTATTTCATGTGTATTTTTTTAAAAAAAAAAACAGCACAGTAAAAGAAATATAACTGAGTAGCAAGCTACATTTCGTAGTAAGCCTTGTGTTTTAGACAGAACATCCCCATAATTAGAGGATGATGTGGACTTCTATAGAGAGTAGATTAATGGAATGATTTCATTTAAAACCTTTGGGTGGGGGGGGGGGGGGTAGGGTATCCATAACAGGCTAACAAAAAGGCACTTTGTTTCTTATTTCGAGCCAGTGTTCTAGGTGGATTCATCTTAAAGGAAACTTTTTTTTTTTTTTTTTAAATTCCTTTTGTTGTTGTCTCCTCATTTAATACAAATTTCTATAAACTTGTGATTTTTGTATAGAATGGTTTACCTCAAAATTTGTGAGCCACTTGAGCATAAAGTGAGATCTTAAATTAACACATCTTACGAAAGTGATTCAGTCATATTTTACAGGCATGGGATTTTTTTACTACAAAGTAACAAATGTCACACATTTTTATGTAGGCTGCACACTTGTCTTGCCTGATTTGCATCCACAACAGTTGCTATGCTCAGTAGCTCACACTAATTTTAGAAGGCAGATCAGGACAGGGATTGAAGAACAGCATATTTCGTTAAATTGGAAGGGGATTTTGGTTGAAAGTGTAAACGGGATGATGTTTGCGTATCCCATTTCCTTGTTCTGTCATTAGAGAGAAAAGTTATCTTTTCTTTCCTATGTTAAATAACTAAGGGAAATGTTACATGGTAATATCCCACAGTAGGCCTCTTATTTTACGTTCGAAAATACTGTGGTAAACACTGAGGCAGAGCTTAGGAATTGCCTGTTAACATCTACTACAACCACCATGTCTTTAGGAGGATTTGGCTTCCTATTAGTGTTTTTTTTGTTGGTGAATACCAAATCTGAGCATCTGTAAGATGAAAGCATCATGTAAGTGAAAGATCCTAATCTTTTATAGCCATAAAGTAAACCTCTAATTTTAAAAGAGTGTTAAGTGATGCACTGACATCTACCTGAAGCCTGTGAATCTGCTCAGCCTCTGCTAAGGGATGTGGAATCATCTCCCTTTGAGTGAATCTTTGAATCTTAATGATGATACTGGCAATGACTTTTTGTTTTTTCTACTACAAATTATTTCACAAGAAGCAGCATTTTTTTCTTTTGTTTTCCTCCGCACTTCAAAGGCACTTTCTTCCTCACCAAATGTGTGTCCTCTTGCTCTGTGTCCTATGGGTAAAACCTCAACCTTACTCTCAAAATTTGTGACACTGATCAATGTCTGGCAAAAAAAATCTGTGGCATGCTGCTAAAAATTTAAAGGAAGGTTAGAATGAATTAAATGGGAGAAGAAAAAGAAGATTTATCATTTATGTTCATATTTCATCCAGCTATTTTTAAAATGGAGGTCAACTGCTTGAAGATTTCTGGCACTTCCTTAGGAGTATAGTAGAGATCAACCTTCTGCTGCAGAACTTGGACCAGGGTGGCTCAATCGGGGAGAAAGCTGGATTACCTGATGTAAATCTGGAAGCTCTTTGTCTAATGAAGATAGAAGCTAGTATTTAGCATGCATCTGCTAATTCTAAATGTGTAAAATGGCATTATTTCACTTGAACTCAAAATAAAGTTTTAGAGACAATGAGTGTGCCCTCGTGGCCAAGAAGGCCAACAGGATCCTGGGGTGCACTAAAAAGAGCNGGAACAGGCTGCCCAGGGAGGTTGTGGAGTCTCCTTCCCTGGAGATATCCAAGACCCGCCTGGACGCCTACCTGTGCAACCTGCAGTAGGGAACCTGCTTTGGCAGAGGGGCTGGACTCAATGATCTCTAGAGATCCCTTCCAACCCCTACAATTCTGTGATGCTGTGATTCTGTGGGCAGCAATAGACTAGCCACAAAATAGAACAAGGAGGATTTTTAGCAGAGCAACTGACTGAAAGGGCTCACAGATTTGGGAATTCAGTGAATTGAATTAGAGCACAAAAATGCACCAGGTAATTTATGACAGGTAACAGAGATGGTGCCTCAAAGATCTTCCCAAAGGACTCAAGAATCCAGGGTTCAAGACATAGCTTCTTCACAATTTTCATATTTCTTACAACTCCAGTGGGTGCAGCCCAAGTTTTGCACATATTGAAATACTGCCCTACCAAGCATGGCAAAATCTATGCTATTTTTTCAGGGTTGACTAAGGGCCAGATTATTCAAGCATGGGAGCTAGTTAACTTGTTCCATAACATTTTAAAAGCTTAACTTCCCTTGATTTTTTGAGTTTTTAATGCCATACAGAGTGGTCACTTTTGAAAATAGCTATGGAATTAGGAAAACAGTTGAGGAAGATCAAATAAAAGAAGGAGGGTAAGGGACATAAATTAAGGCAGTTTCATATGTCTGTGTGGACTTTCTCCTAAGAGTTTCCAGGCACTTTAGCTTAATGCTAGAGTCTAAGCACTTCAAAAATGTGCCTTATCCTTGCTCTACCTAGGTTCCCTGCCTATAAAGTAGGGATAATAGCTTCTCCCTGTCTCACGGTGATAAAAACATTAAAAGATTGTGAGATTTCCCAGTACTACATTAATGGGGGCTATATAAACACCTTAGATAGTGAAAAGGTAAGTTGAACTGGCAAAGCAGAGGTCACGAGCAACTGGAGATGAGATGTAGAAAGGGGCAAAGTTGTGCAAGGCCTGGAAGGCCTGGTAATAACTTTATATACTGTATTATGTCTAGGAGGGAGAGTTTCGGCTTTCACTGACCTTTATTCGGAGCTTTTTTCTCCTCTATTTTATTTACAGTTACACATACTGACATTTGTACAGTTTCACATTTGTCAGAGAGAAATCCTTCAATTTTCTTTCACATTTTGTTTAAAATTGTGTATGCTTGTGAATGCATGAGATTACCCTACTATTAACTACTATGGCAGATAATTAAATCTCGCACTGAGGGTGCAAGGCTCCCTCTTGTAACAGTAATGGGTTTACAGATACACATTTAATCTGAGAAGAATATGTAGCTAAGAATGTTTCTGAAACTTTTTGTAAGTAGAAAGAACTAGAAGAAACTCGTGTAGCATGGGTTAGCCTAGTGTTTTCCACTATAAGAGTATGTTTTCAGAAATTTGTAACTTTATTAAGCTCCAGTCTGAGTTTTTAAACTCCAAACTAAAATTTTCCATATGTGATTTTCTGAGGGTAACTTTTGCCTGCAACAATGACCATTTCTTGAATTGACAGTGCTGAAATACTTATTGTCCAGTTTTATGGGTTTCTTTTAGCTGGTTTGTCTCTCATACACTGGAATATGAAAATTTGGCAGGGTGGTGTCTTCTCAATGGCTCTTTTAGAATCTGCTCAAATTTGGCTCCATTGTTAATACTGAGAAATCACTTTTTTCTCACTTTATTTTGTTAGTAGAAGGTGGCTGAACAGTTGGCAGAGTCTAGTTCTCACCTACCAGCCTGGTTCAGCCCCGGTGCAGAGCCTGAGCAGGACTTTTGTCTGTGATTCTGTAGCCTCGCTGGCAAGAAGTGCTGAGTCCAGAGAGCAGCTTTGGTGAGGGATAGGCTGGGGGAAGCAAAAAACAGCACTAGTAGGTACAGAGGGGCAGGCTGGTAGTGACTGAAGAGAATTACTTCTTCCAGCAGTTCAGAAATTGCTCTGCTGATGAAAAAATCATTTTGAAATCCCCTAGAAAAATGCACCTTGTGCACCTGGTGCTGGCTGGGCTGTGCAGAGAACGCCATGGCCCACTCACTTGAGCTGTGCAAGAAATCAAAAAAATCCCAGTCCCACTGAGAGCCCTGTGTGGAGCCCATGCTGGGCTGCATGGTCCCATCTCCGCTACCTCAGATTGCTTTTTCATGTCAGGACATGAAAATACCACTGCTCATTGCTTTCAAGTTAGGAGGTGGCACCCCTATGGCTCAGACAAACTTAACATTAGCATTCCCCAGTTTGTAGATGCTTTATGATGGTCTGATTTTTCTTTTGGCCTAGTGATCTGAGTAAGGATGTGGCTTCTCATTTAGCTTGAGCACGTGAAATACTAAGAACATTTTCATGAAGTGTATGAAGGAGGAAAATCACCTTAGCCGCAGGCTGTCTGTAAATTTCATCTAATATAGTCAGTGGTCATCCTTAGGAAAGCTTTTGCTTTAGGTAAACAGGTGGCCTGATCCTTTTCCTGCCTGAATAGTGAGATTTTCTATTACAGCAACAGATACAGGGGTCAGGCCTAGAAGCTTCTGAACCAGTCTGGAGAAAATTATCTTTCAGACCCTTTCATAATTTTAAAGGTGCTCACTGAGTGATTCTCTTTTTGCTCGCCTCATTTTGACACTGAGTTATCTGGCTAAAAACTAATCTTGCAAAAGACCCTTCCGAAGCTGATCCTGCCAGAGGGCGACTGCTTCTTTAGCAGTGCAGAGCCCTCTCACCACAAGGGAAAAGGATTGTGTATTGAAGATATTTGCCTCTCAGCACCTTGCCGCATTTCACCTAATATGCCTGATCTTGCAACTATGTCAGATCTGCAGCTGTCATACAACAGGTTTGCAGGATTAGCCCTGCCAATTGCCCTTTAAAAACAGTTCTCTAACAACAACAGAAAAACAGTGCATTTGTATGTAGGTGTGTATCCGTAATTGCACATATATACACACATACGTGTAGGTTTAGGCTTACTGTCACCTGCTGTACAGTAGAAAGCAAGACTGTTTTCTGCTTAGCATGGAACTTTTAAAGAATGTATATGGACTATAAATTTTGTATATATGCATGCACATGTGCACACACAAATATTCCTGTCATCGACGGTGCATTGAAAAGCAAGACATTCTGGTTTGCTCTTCAACTCAAAAACGTGTGGATGGCATGTGTGTTAGTGTATCAGTTCCTGCATTTCAGAAGAGAGCAGCCCAGAGACATGCAATCCAAAGTTGCTCGGTATTTTTAAGCTGAAATTAGATTCATTGCTTTGATTATTCCATTGTGGGCCCCAAGTTATATTTTAGTGTCCTTCACCCTCTTCTCCTCTATTATTTATAACCCACACTCTTTGAGCAATGACCAGGACTAATCTGTAACCTTCCGTCCTTCTGCCTGATTCGTTCTCTTTTGAAACACAAGGATTGAAGCAAATATTCTCAGACTCTGTTAAAATATAGATAGATAGATATTTCTCCCATATGTCTCAAACTGAAATAAGACTTAATGGAGGTTTTGCTTTTCTAATTCAGTCTCAGTGGACCTACTTCAAAGGAAAAAAGTGAAGGACCAGGAAGTAGATATTTGATATTCATTGTATAATAATGTATCTACCGCACATGCATCCATGTAGGTATTTTGCAGACATTCTCCAAATGGCTTGTGTAGTCATCTTGATTGTTAGATTAATGCATCTGGGTTTTTTTAGTTTTTTTCCCCCAAATGTTTTTTGTTTGCCCTGCAATGTTAGCTGCACCTAAATAAATAAATTAAATAGCAATTCATTTGTGCTCACTCTGCATCACAAAGAAGTGGGGCATAAAACAGCATTAGCAGTGAATCCCCTGAGGACCAAAGAACCTCACAGGGGGCTGGTCCTCTGAATGGTCTCTGTCACTCCCTAGCAGCTAATGACTGAAACAGGATCCATTGCCACTGGGAGCTTTTAATTTCCTTACATTGTACAGAGTGCTCTGATCCAATGCAAAGTGACAGCTACCATTTCAGTACAGCTCATTAACAGCTTTTGCAAAAGCCAGCATGCACCATGTCTTCATGTATGCTGTATTCCCATGATCTGTGTATATCCAAGCTAAATTCATCCTTTGGAGAAGTGACTTTATAACATAGGTGCAGGCATAATAAATACAGTGTCTTACATACCCGGTGAAAACAGACAATATATTTAAACTTATCTTGGGACAAAATGATTCATGTCCATGCTTAAGAATAACTTGAGAAAACTCAAGGATTTATTTGCTTGGTGGAAGATCAGTGATAATGTATTGGAAGGGAAGGAGCACAAAACAAAGAAAGAGTTCTAGGAAATTCAGGAAACGGCAGGATAGTTGATGGAGGAAGAGAATACAAGAAACTGATTGAAAGATTACGGGAAAGTTCTCAACTTCTCGAAGGCCCATGGAAGCTAAGGGGACATAATTATGGCTGCCAAACAAAAACTAGAATAACTTTTGGGTGTAAGGTTGGTTTTATGTTTGTGTATTTTTGTAAGCGCTAGGAAACTGCAGCCAGATCTGATCTCTTCACAGTGAGGGGAAATGTCTTGTTTTAATTTATACGAAAGTGTTTGTTTTTCCAGCATGCATATACAGGGATAATGGTATTGGTTGAGATAGCAATCTTGACACCAACTTTCTTCGTTTTCTATTTTTTGAAACATTTTTTGTTAGAAAAACATGTCCACTGAAAGCAAGGAAAGAGCCTGGATAATTTTTTTTTTCCCAGCGAGACCATTTATGTTGAATAGTAGAATAGTAGAATATGTCTGTGAGATTACCAAGGCACTCCTCATCCTTCAACCCTTTTAGAGGGGCAAGAACTGCTCAACTGTGGCCTAGTAATCCCCACAAAATTGACGAATACTGGAAGGGTAACCCAAATCAGAAGCAGCATTGATGTTTGCACTATTATGAGTTTATGTGAACATATCCCGGGTGTTTCTGTATTAGCATCTTGGATCCAAGTGTATCAGAGTAGGGCCAAAGTCTGAAACAAAAGTGCATAGTTACAGTAGTACAGTAGTAGCACTCATCAGACCTTGCTGAATAATTCATAATGATACAGATTTTTGTCAACCTGATAAATTCAGCTCTGTGAAACTGAAGGTATTCAATGTCTTCAGTGGTCATAAAGAAGAAGCTATTTCAAACCGAGAATGTAAAATATTTCATGGACATTTGCTGAATGTGGCATTTACAGTTGAGGAATGAGAAGTTTGGAAAGTCCAATAGGAAACAAGTTGCCTTTCAGTGTAGAGTCCTGATTCTGAAAGATGTAAAACCCAAGAGACAAAGCTTGAGGTGTGCCTTGCTGAGGGAAAGGCAGCCTAGCTGCTAGAAGCTGTCATTTCAGTTCTTTCTCTAGTCTCCTTTCTGGCTGATTAGAGTCTAATTGTCGTGACTTTAGATAAGTGCCTGAAGTAAACAGCATCACGTATGGGTAAGACTGTCAGAAAACCTGTGATATAGTTATGTTTAGGATTTAATGAAAAGCTGTAAGACATGACACAATGATTTTAAGGTGGGGGCTTCCATTCCATGATGAATTTTCTTTTCCTTTCTTTTTTTTTTTTTTTTTTTTTTTTTTTTAAATGCGAAGTATGAGAGAGGTGCAAATTGTGGGCATGTTGGTTAGATGAATTGAAACACTGTGACTGGCAAGTTAATGGTATCAAGCAAGGTGACCGGTAGTGACAAGAAGCAGTGATGCTCTCTGATATCCTACTGGACTTGTAGCAGGTAGGGAGACAAACCCAGAACCCTGTGGTTTTAGGACAGTACACAGTGGAATCACTGGGGAAGTAGAGAACTGTGGGTAGTCACCCACTCAGGATGGTGAATGTATGTTTTAGTGTCCCTAAAAAAGAGCTGTCTTACTGTCGTTACTAACAAACATTTTTACACTTTTACCTGTAAAACTGCGTTAAAAAAAAAAAAGTAAAATACCTTGCTACAGTTCAAAACCTGTTGTTTCTATCTGCAGCTTTCATTTAACACATCCCTCAATCTTCACTCACTTTTCTATCAGTATGAAACATGTCATCATGTCATAAGAATACACATTAAATAAGTAATGGAAGTGCCGCTCAGTTTCTGAAGGAAACTAGGTGTAGGTACATGACAATATGCTCAGGGAAATAAGATTATGTATAATAGTAATTATGTTCACATGATGCACGCAGGAAAGACGTTTGCATGTAAATGGATGTATACGGCTGTACGTAAATTAGAGTATCATGAAAAATATTTTTTTAAAATATGGCATCGTGTTACACTGTGTAAAGATAGAAGAGCAGTAAGTAAATGCCGCATCCAGTAGACTGAAGGCATGGTGGATGCACTTGGAGGAACTATATCTTAGTAAAAGTCCCTCTTCCTGAAGGAGGTCAGCTGCAAGAGCAAGTCCATGGACTTGTATTATGTTTTGCCACATGAAGGAATATTTTGGACTGATAAAAATGATTACACTAATACAAAGTTCTCTCTGAGAACAGTGACAAGAGGAATAGCAGAGTGGCTCAACACTAGCTGGGGCGGCTGAATTACTGAGTGCCAGAACAGCAAGCATCTTCCCTGGATCACAACTTGACACCAAGGACTTGGCAGGACTCCACATGTGGGGGGAATCTCCTTGTTGCCGGCTGTAACCCTTGCCAGGGAGCTACCGCCCGCTGATTGCAGGGTGCCTCGGGGCTGGTCTGCACGTGGGGCTGTGCACGCTCCACTTCCAGGAAAGCTTTAACAAGTCTCCGCAGTTATAATCGTGCAAAGAGACAAATTAACCCTTTGTGTGGAGATTGTTTAGCCTTATTCACTCATCAATAAAAGGAGAAAAATGTGAAGAAAATTCAAACAAGCCTGTTAAGTGAGTTATAGTTACTTAAATTTGTTTTCAGAAAGTGTTTTTAGCTATCTCATATACTATCACTGTTACTATCTCATATACTCCCAAATCACCACGTTGATTCAATCAGGCACATTTCTAGTATACCTCAAGCCATACTTTTTCTCTCTTTGATTGTAAAAATTCAGTTTTACATGGCTGCACTGTGTTTACTGCAGGAAAGTTACAGCCTGTTGTGCTCAAGAAAGCTCCCAGCCACGTGTCTTACATCTCTGGCTGAATGCATAAGTAACCAAAATACCGAAGCTCTGAACAGTGTGTTACATTGTTGGTGACACCTGGAAATCTCTGAAACAGATGTCTCAAATTAATTGAAATTATGGGTTTATGGTACTTAATGGTGCTAAGAAAATGTTATTTTCATCTCTGACTTCTCTGTAAAGGGGAAAAAATCAGCTAACTGCTAAGGACCTATTGAAGATCCTATCCCAAGGCCTTTTTTGCATGTTGTTCCACCCAAACAGCAATGGCAGTTTTTCAAGTGGAAAGGTTGCATGTGTGAGTTAAATTGCAGGGTCCGATGCTGCTCTTGGATGTGCATGAAAAGTCCGAATGATGATGATAGATGAATCAGGCCTTAGGTGCTGTAATTGGGGTGTTTTACTCATTTAGTTGAGGGATAATCTGTGGCCACATTTCCAGAAATAGACCATGGCTGTGTACCTGTAAGAAAATGTTCCTAAAATAAGCACTGTATTGGTTCACATGAGTAGGGTGTATTAACAGCTGAATAACTTTGAGAACATCAACTCCCAGAACCATAAATATCAAACTGTAAGATTTTTTCCTTTTAAATAGTAATTTCTTGCTTCTTGGGTTTTGAGGCTCCATCGTTCTTGTGTTTGTATTTCTATTCTCTAAACATGTGAAAAGCTGAGTTTTGTTGTTTTTTGGAAGGGGAAAGAGAGAAAACTCATCATCTGTATTCACTTGACTCCCACAACAGGACCTTTAGAAAAGCATCAGGTACTGAAAGTGTTGGTGAAGCAAGGTGACTGTCAGGGCTATGTGTGGTCCCTAGTCCGAGGCCCCTGTGAAAAATCAGCAAATGGATCAATTCCTTCTTTGCTACTGGGAATGTAGCTTCTAGGGTTAATAAAGAAGCAGGCAGATCTTGTGACTCCTCAAAATTGCAGGTCTGGTGATGAATGCTGTATCCCAGGATGGGATATGCAGCTGCATTTCCATTTAGAGTTCATGTCAGGAGGCTGGTGCTACCGAGACAAAGCAAGCTTTCGGGAGGAACCACCGTTACAGCAAGATGGCTGTAATGATGGCTCTGCCTCTGTCAGGCTCAGTGCTCCCAGAACATAGTGGGTGGTGATGAGCTGTGCTGCAGAGCAAGGAGGTACTGTTGTGCGTGGTTGTCCCACTTGCTTTTCACTTTCAAGTAGCGCAAAGGAAAAAAAAATAAGGAGGTCAGCTAACCATTTTGATGATTAGAAGACGAAACAGGAAACTTTTAACTCTATGAAAATAAATGTTCTTTGTAAAAATGTTCTTTGTGTAAAAGTGTCTAGCATTTAGCTTGCTTTTTTGTGCTTGTTTTTCATGGAGCAAACTTAGTTGGTCTTACAGGTCTCAATGTTTCCTTGAGTTTCTCTCTCCCTTCTGAAGGACTAGGGGGGAAGGCAAAGGAGTGTGTCTGGTGCCAACTTATTCTAGCTGCAAGAAAGAGGAAATGGTATTTAAAAAAACATTTAATTAAATGACAACACTTGGGATTTAATTTAGTTCACATTACAGGAGGAATTTAGACTTCCACTGCTACCACCTGCTGCCAGGCTGAGCTGCGAGCATTGTTGCTGTCTCTCAACGATGCAGGTGAACTTACTGCTGAACCACTTTCACAGTCCAGAAAGCATGACATTCCTTGTTACCAGTGGGAGGAAAGGCTAATTGAGAAGTGTGTATAAAAGCTGTAATGAGTAGCATTTACATGTATTGATTAGAAGTAGGGCCACCGTCTCTCATTTATCACCACCAGCAGCTGTGAAATTTTCCCCACGTCGATTGGCACGGCTCATATTCCCGCTCCTCTGGTTCTTTATTGCTTTTCTCCCCCCGCCCGCCCCGGACCAGAGTGCTGATCCACCAGCTGGAATGGGCTGGTAATTACTCCAGCTTCTCCACCAGCTGCCACAATTGCCAAACCGCTGGAGTGAAAAATTCCATCCCGCATTTCCGATTTTTTACATTACCACTGCATAATCATATTTGACGAATAATTAACCTGGGTTAATACTTCAGGGAGCCATTTGCAAGTAAATTGATAAGCTGAGTGCTGTAAAGGCGCACGAGGGCTCAAGGCTTTAGGAAGCTGCACGCTGCCTGTGCTGTTTTAATACGCGCGTACCCCTGACCATCTTAATTAAGGGTGGCCTGTGGTGATGTCCTCTGTCCTTCTTAAACAGAGTGTGGCCTGGGAGGAGGGACAGGACAGGAAATAAACCCAAATTAAACTCTACACCGTGGTTCACTTAAAGACATGGATAAGCGTACTTTTCTTCCCTTTTAAATTTTGAAACAAATGCTGTTAGATCGGAAACTTGTCAGGGGAGAGATCAATGGCAATTTTCCCCACAAATTTAGTGGAGCTGGATTCAGGTCAGGTTGGAAAGCCAATTTCCCCACCTTTAGTAATGACATGCAGATCAATGAGAGAGCAAAGTTGAGCCCTTTTGGGAGTCTGTATATTTGTATATGTATTTTTTTCCAATTAAGATGGCTGCAGTGTTTCAAATGCATGCCTTCACTTTGGGGTTGATCCTGGATTTCTGAGATAAGTGGAGAACCTCCTTGGGAGACTTCAGAGGTTTATAAATCCACTCTTTCTTTGACTTCAGCTTTTAGAGTGTTTGGTGTGTATCTTATTCAGAGCAGGACGGCACCATGTAGGTATTATTTCATAATGCTAATAATGCGCTTATAAGGATCCTGTAAAAAGTAAAACATAATAGTTTTTTTCCCCAGAATAAGTGACCATTCAAATGACAAGTCTCACCAAAGCTTTCCCTGCTTCAGACCTTACAGACATACTTCCAATATGGGCTCTTTGGTAGATCCTTGCTCGGTAATTCAAGGAGAGCAAACAGACGATCCTCCTTCCGTTAGGAAGACAGGTAAAATTCATTGCATTTCATCACCAGCTTTCATCACTGTTTTTCTGACTCAAAAAGTCAGGAACTGAGGTAACATAAAGTGAGTGGAAAAGTGGTCCGGGAAACTCTTGTTGTGTTTATCTGGTCTAACATTATCATCATTCAGGCAATACTTGTTCCTCAAGGTAGATGCTAAATGCCATAGAAATCTTCTGCAGTATGGCTTTGGGCGGAACAAGAAGTAAGAATTAAATTGGATGTGTTAGTATGAATCTTATAATTACCTGAGCTTGGTCGTTTGGGATTTTTGGTTGGTTGGCTGGTTGGTTGGTTTTTTTTCTGCTATGTAGCAACGTTTCTGAGATTCACAGAAGAATGCCATAAGGAATATTAAAATATATTTCTTTTCCTGAGGAGAAAATACCAAAAGGTGTTGTCTAAATGATCTGAAAAGACAAAGAATTGGTCATTCAGTACTTCCATAAAAATTGCGTGATTTGTTAACTCCTCAAGACTTCCAGCCTAACTACTAATTTTGGGGAATATCTGGTTTGACAGTTTCAGCAGTAGGCATATAAATCAGAACAGTTAGTGGATTCAGGTAGTATGTACTTGTGCTTGCCAACATTCCACACTGGTGGCAGTCCAAATGCTACCAAGCAGCATTAGTGATGGGGTTGGGTAGCAGCTGCCCACCCAGCCAAGGGGAACAGTCCCCAGCTGAGCTGCTGGCTGCCTTTAGCTCCCTCTGCAAGTGCTTGTGAGCATCCCTCGGGATGTCTCATCTCTTGTACCCTGGGAATTCTTCTGGAGATGGTGAAGGGGCACCTGGAAGCTGCAAAATTCATTTACTTTATTTCATCTCTTAATGACAAGAAAGTCTATCAGAAGATGGTTAAATAGCGTGTTTTAGGGTTTAAGAGATCAAGGTGAATTTATTAGCTAAATTGACTTTGGAAAAGGATGCAGATGGGATTATTTCAAGTTAGACTCATTCATCAAAGTCCCGTTCAGAGCCTGGCTTTCTGGTGCACTGATTACAGGATCAAAATTGGGTAGGTTGCCATGAAATGTTAAGCCTGGTATCTGGAGGCAATAGCGTGTTTCTTGAAAGGAGCAGTATTTCTTTTAGAAGCATAGGCCTTAATCACATCAAATATTGTTTTATTATGTCATTTACTTTAAATAAGGGGATCCTCTCAAAAGAAGCTGAAGTTAAATTTTGCCTTGTCTTATGTGTAGTTGTTTATTTCTAGTGAGAATCCAAGGATTTGTGGGCTATGTTTGTTATATGAAAGCTCTCTGGTTTTGGAAAATTCAAGGAGGAAGAATACCACCTAAAAATATGGTAAAATATCTTCATTTTGCAAGAACAGAGGTAGCTAAATCCTGAATTTCTTCTTTCAGCTGAGAGCTATCTGCATTGTGGCAGACGCAGAGACCTTTGTAAATCCCTGCTGAGTATTTGGTGCAGGGAGTTTCCATAGCAAATGAGATACCACGAAGACCACCACCATTAAGTTATTGCTGATGAAAACTCTCATTGCACATCAGATGAGTTTGTCTGAGGAAGCGGTGCTAAACACTGAAGCAAGATCTTCAGTTTGTGTCCCATTCACAGTATATACAAAAGGAATTAGCCCTTTTAGTTTGCTTTCCTCCACCTTGCAGCCTCCCAGGTCTGTCTTATTATTTTCATGCAGCCAAACTGCTGTCCATCTTATTGTCTGCTCAGCTGTTTCTGCGATCGTTCTCTTTAAAACCTAAATAGGATTGCTTGGGATGGCCTGGTGATTGGGGAAATAAATAAATAATAATACAAATACTGCTATCATGGTGAATTTCTCCAGCATGGAAGCAGTCTGGCTTTTCTTTTTATATTTATTTTTTTTTAAGGTAAGGCTTCTGTGTATGCTAGACAGAAAGTCAGCGCTAGGCATTTGTCACTGTGTGAGGTAATGCAGAGGAAAGCAGTTCCTTTCAAAGCTCAACTGTAGCACTAAGTGAAATCAATGGCCAAACAATCTAACACAATTGGTCACATATTGATAGAATTAAACACCGCTGTTAACGTGACTTGTCATTGATCTGACAAAAACAGAGTCCGGGGTAAAAGTCGCCTGAAGCCTTTAGACTCTGTGTTTATGTAGCAAAGGTTGGGAAATTATTCGCTCCATCTGCTTCTAACATAATTTTTTTTATTTTTGCTGACAATACTCCTCATTCCAGAAACCACCGGCAGAGCTTTAACCTCTTCATTGTAAAAAATGTGCTAGAGTGCAGCCATCCCCCCCACAGGGCAAATCCTGGTTTGGGGCATTGGGTCTCTTGCAGTGTGCCAGTGCTGGGGACTTCTGGTTTGAAATAATAATTAAAAAAGTTATTCCATTGCTGGGAGCCTGGTCAGCACAGGGACGGGCTGGTCCATATCCGCCGCAGGTGGGTTTTGCTAGCAACTAAGCGCAAAGAGCGCAATACAGAGTGCTATTGACTTTCAAGCATGAGAACTTATCAGGAAAGCAGAATTAGGGCAATGCTTTCTGGTGCATAGCATAGCTGGCATATGTAGGGTATTGTCTGCTGTCACGTGTTGGCTGTGGTTCAGAGGGGAAAAATACCAATAGAGGCAGCAATTAAGAGGTTTTCTGCTAATATCCCTTGAAAATAGTCTGCATTTCAGGAATCATTTTTATTGAGTTCTGGCTTTCCATCTGTAGTTTAGCTGTTGGCCTTTCGTTGGTGTGTCAAAATCACAAAGATTTTACATTATGAAATCCTCAGCTAGCTGGAATAATTGCTGTGCATGCTGGAAACAAACACCTAACAAGTGCCTGAAATATTGAAGAAAATTGCTCCAGAATGTTTGCAGAGGAGACTTGTCCTCCATGCTGTGGAGCTCTCTGATCTGACCTATGAGCTGTGCTTTGCTTTTAGGCTGATTGCAAGCCTGATAATGTGTTCTAAAGTACCATTGTAAGAGGAAGGAGCCCGAGTCTGTGAAAGGCGTAGCTTGCCGATCGCTTGCGGTCACAACACAGCCAGCCCACGTTTCTGCAGTGTTCACGGTGTCAGGACAGGCATTCTCACTTGCCCTGGGCACAGACACTTCTACCCCTCATTCCTACAGCTCTTTGCCTCTTGGACGTCTTTTTGGCTTGCTGTAGTCTTCGTGGTGCGTTGGAGCTACTTGACAGTTCAATAGTGGCAACGTAGGCAGGCTGGGTGAGAGGCATTTGTGGGTGGACAGGGCATAGCATTAGGATCACCCATAAAAGGCTTCCATAAGCCTTCTTGTTTTGGGAGAGCAAGGAGGAGCTGTGTTTGCTGTTTGTTTATTATTTTTGCAATGCTACAGCTGTATAATAAAAGCTTTCCACCGAAGCTGAGAGTAGATATTGCTGGTGGATTGTTGTTGCCTGTGGCAGCCGCAACGGCGGGATTTGCTGTGCTGTATGCAGCCCGGGGACTTTGTGGCAAGGTATCGCACCTCCACAGTGCTTCACTTTAATTCACAGGCCTGGAGAAGATGTAAGGAGGGAACGAGGGAGGAAAAACTTTGGCTTACACAGTAACCTAGTCACAGGGGGGAGTCAGAAAAGAGTTATGCTGCTTACTTGCACTTCTAGCAACATTACAGAAGCAGACAGGATTCTTCTGAGTAGAATATGAGTTTTTCCAAGATTGTTAGCAGAAAGACATTCCCCCAGTAGGGAATGAGCAAAGATACCTGTGCACAGTAATTGCGCTCTTGCAGTGTGAAGCTCCATGGGACACGGTGATGGGGCTGATCTACCTTCTCCACACCCTTGTCATGACACACTGGTTCATCGATGGTGTACGCATCTGAACTGGAAAGGTGAAATGCTTGGAAAACATTACCCTATGCTGAAGTCTAAAGCTAATTGTCCATCATGACAATTCCCAGCAGGCTTATAATTCTGAAGTCTCAGCATGAGCACTAAAAGCTCATTTCAGAGGTTAAAGAACCCCACCAACAGCTGGGATGTCAGGAGGGAGATGTAATCGCATAACATGACTGGCAACCTGTATGACTTGGGAAACAAGCAGGACACAGCTGCTGCATCTTCAAAGAGATAGCAGTGGCTGGGCCTTTGAACTCTGTCAGGAAGGATCACCCCACTCAGGGGGCAGCAATGCAACATGCCATTGGGCAGAGAGGAACTTGATGGGGTTTAACAAAAGCAAACGTAGAGTCTTGCACCTGAGGAGGAATGACCGCGTGTACCAGTCCAGGCTGGGGGATGACCTGTTGGAGAGGAGCTCTGCAGAGAGGGACCTGGGGGACCTGGTGGACAACAGGTTGGCCATGAGCCAGCACTGTGCCCTCATGGCCAAGAAGGTCAATGAGATCTTGGGGTACATTAAAAAGAGCATTGCCAGCAGGTCAAGGGAGGTGATCCTCCCCCTCTACTCTGCCCTGGTCAGGCCTCAACTGGAGTGCTGTATCCAGTTCTGGGCTCCCCAGTATAAAAAAGACAGAGACCTCCTGGAAAGAGTCCAGCGGAGGGCCACAAAGATGATAAAGGGCATGGAGCATCTCCCTTATGTGAAGAGGCTTGGTAATCTGGGTCTGTTCAGTCTTGAGAAAAGAAGGCTGAGAGGGGATCTTATTAATGTCTATAAAAATCTTAAGTGCAGGAGGCAAATGGACATGGGCAATCTTTTTTCAGTGGTGTGTGGGGACAGGACGAGGGGAAATGGACTAAAACTGGAGCACAGGAAGTTCCACACCAACATGCGGAAGAACTTCTTCATGGTGAGGGTGTTGGAGCACTGGAACAGGCTGCCCAGGGAGGTTGTGGAGTCTCCTTCCCTGGAGATATTCAAGGCCTGTCTGGACACCTACCTGTGCAACCTGCTGTAGGGAACCTGCTTTGGCAGAGGGGTTGGACTCTATGATCTCTCGAGGTCCCTTCCAACCTCTACAATTCTGTGATGCTGTGATGCCCTTCTCGTACATGTGCATCTTTCACCCCTCCCATGTCACGTGTACCCCTTCTCTCTTACTAAAGTTATCCAGAAGTCTTGCAGCAGGGCATGGTTCCATGCAGTGCTCTGATGCAGAACGTAAGGCATGTGAATGCCAAACATGACACGGCAGTACTCACCTGTGATACCAACAGAAAGCGTGAGCATGAAAGCTTTGTGTCATCTTTCTACTCAGCGTTTGGAGTAACATTCACAGAAGTCCTTCAGCAGTTGGGCTTGCGTGATTTGGATGCTTATAGTACCTGCAAAATCAAGAGCAAATTATGAGATGAATTTCAGATGCTTCAGGGTGGATCCACACCTGAATAGTGCCTGTAGTTCTGGAGAGTCTGCTTCCACTTGTAAGGAATTTTGAGACCTGCTTGTAAGATGCAATGTTGCACTTTTTTTTTGGTAAGAAGTCTTACATGCAATAGAATTTTCTTACCAAGAGAAATTAAGACAGCTCAGTTTAGGGTGAATAGACAACACAGATATCTTCCAGTATCAATTTCTTGCTGCATTAATTGAGAAAACTCAGAACCTCTCCTCTTATTTCATCAGTCATTGCAAGTAAAATGGCTTAGAAAAATACAAAGCTCTTTGTGTTTACTTGATACACCTTTACCTTTTGGAAAGCAGAAATCAAGGATTATAGCTACTTTTTAACTTCTAGAATCGAAAGCACCAAAGATTTTATTTAATTAATTATTCTTACGAAATCTCCAAAAATATTCCTTAGAAGTATAAGCCTATATTTGCAGTGTTTCCCTTTGTAATTTTTAATAATCAGCAACAGCATTTCTGTCCAAAGTAGGCTCAAAATCTGTGTCAATTATCTTTTTCTAAGCTTCACAGGATGCAGGATCAACGGCAAACTTGGCCTTGATTTTGTACCTATTCACTAGAATAATGGTACTTAATTTTAAATGAGGAGCTAGTTTAAAAAGTACACTTAACCTTCACATTAATATTATGTGATCGTTTTCATTATTGTATAACACTTACAGAGAATTTTAACTAAATGTCTTAGTTACAGTGATGCATTGTGGTCACTGGAGACATTTTTAAACTGCAGCCAGCTGAGTGAGGTTTCCCTGCTATCTTTATCTCTTTGTGTCCATGAAGTGTTTAGCTCTTATTATGGCTTACTTATGCAGTCTCAGATTGAGTTTTTCTCCCTTAACTTAGACAATTGGCTGATCAAGGACAGCTCTTTAAGCAAGGCTGAGAGATATATAATAAATTATCAAAGACCTGAGAAGCCAGCTTCATAATAAATTATCCCAAGTCCCATCCAGTCCCTAGCATGGCAATTGGAATTCATGGGAGCCTGGCCTGACATGTCTCGGGAGAAAGTCTTAATCCTTCAAGTGAAAGCCTGAAAAACTTGGGATGACAGAGTGTATAAGATAAAGCCATGACGACCTGCCAAGACTATTTTAGAAATTTTGTGCTTAATGGCCTCAGCTATATTTCTCACTTGTATTGTTCCTCCTCCAATGGATCTTTAACTCTATTGACATGGTGAAATATAGACAGGCTGATAGGACAGATGAACTTTTAATTATCTGTGTGCCACACTTCTCTTGCAGTGAATACTGTGGGTTCTTGATTTCAGAGATATTTTTGTGTGCCCATACCTTACTGACATGAGCAATTTCAGTAACCAGAGCAGAAACCACAATGCCCATGGCAGTGTGGGTTTTGTATGGACAGGGAAGAGAGAAATTGCAGCTACCTATGTGATGTGAGGTGAGAGCAATTCTAATGGGGGCTGCTGCCCCCTTACCACCCTCCAATTTCTCCATCAGCCATATCAATTCCAGGATAAAAGAAAGCCCATATAAGAGTGCTTGCCAAGTCAGAGCTGGCAGCTACTCAGCACTCATTTTGCTGCAGTTGTTTTTTTGATTCTCAGGTGTCTTTGGATCGACCTGAATTGAACAAGGCTCAGAGGGATCCATAAAATCCTCTGTAAAAAAAAATTCTTAAAATACATTTTCTCTACATAAAATTGTAATGACGTTGAAGTGTTTCCAATTGAGACTTCTTAGTGTAGGAAATGTGTTGCTTTGAGAAGTCAAGACCCTCCCTTTTAGGATAACACCTTTATTTTTTGTCTATAACAGTGTTATTAAAGGCTTTTACTTTACACCTACCATTAGAGTAAGATCCTCTATTCTCATACCATGAGTTAATTTAGCTTTTAGTAGAAGTTTGGAAAGCAACAAAGAAGAAAATGTTGCTGTGTCAGAGGGACTGGAAAAAAATAGTTACGATTGAATCAGTCGGCTAATCATGGAAATAAAGGTTACAGAAAATCAACATGAGATGTGTTAATGAGATGCATGTATGCAATGCAGCAAGATCTGAATGATAAATATATGTCATACCTTGCAATATCATACAGGTATAACATCCACCTGTATTTTTTAGTTCTCTATTATTTACATCACAATGTTTTCTAAAAATCTGAGAATTGCTGGTCAAGAAAGGAAAGAATTTCTTCCCTGTATCGTGATGACTATAACAAACAGAAGAGCAATGGAAGCCGACTGAGAGAAACATCTGTTAGCAGATGTATGTATTGTAAGAGGTGTCTGTGGGACACGTACAACACTTCACATAGGAACGGCTGCAGCTATGTCTGCTCATGCAGCATAAAGAGCAAATTCATGTCCTGCATAAAGATATTTTGGTGTATGCCCAGGAGCCAGCCTGTCCAGTGATTAATATTTGTGCAATTCTTCCCTTTGATGGAAACCCCTCTGGAGGGGAAGGCTACCAGTAGCTTCAGCATCAGATTATTAATGTTGCTGACAAACAGAGTAACTGCTGCTGAAGTTGTAGGGTTTCACCAAATGGGTATCCACAGTTTCCTGTTCCTCCAAAAAGATGTTCACTACACTGCACAATACAGCTCCATGCTGTTCCCTTGGGTACTGTCGCTGTCACAAGAGAGCAGAGAGCCCCTCCGCTCCCCTCGTGAGGAAGCTGTAGGCCGCCATGAGGCCTCTCCTCAGCCTCCTCTGCTCTGGGCTGAACAAACCCAGGGACCTCAGCCACTACTCGTACACCTTGCTCTCTTGTACCCTTCACCATCTTTGTAGCCCTCCTTTGAACTCTCTCTAATAGTTTTGTGTCCTCTTATGGCTGTGCCCAAACCTGCACACAGTGCTCGAGGTGAGGCCGCACAGCGCAGAGCAGAGCGGGACAACCCCTCCCCTCGCCCGGCTGGCAGTGCTGGGCCTGCTGCACCCCAGGGTACAGCTGGCCCTTTGGGCTGCCAGGGCACGCTGCTGACTCACATTCCACTTGCCGTCAGCCACAGCCCTCAGATCCCTTTCTGTGGGGCTGCTCTCCTGCCTCTTGTCCCTCAGTCTGTACATATATCCTGGGTTTCCCCATCTTAGGTGAAGAATACAGGGCTTGCTCTTGAACGAGGATAATGCTGGTCCTCCTGTTTCATCCAAGTGTGAACCACGTCTGGCCTTGTATGACACTAGGACTGTTGCAAGTTGTTACTGGTAGCGAGGCCTGGGTGTCATGCACACCACAGCCCAGAGCTACAACCTTCTCCTCCTTCTTGCTGCTGACTGCCAGCCATAACAGGGACCAGACACTGTTGGAGGGAAACTTGATCACAGCCTGAACTGGTGATTGAGCACGTGGAGGAGGGCTGTGCCCAGCCATGGAGCAGGGCAGAGTGTTTGCGCCTCCGCTTCCACCTGACCAGATGGGTGGGCCAGGGGTGGGGTTGCTCCGGGCTCATTTAAGGGCCAGCAGTGGAGAAAAGCACCTCTCTATTTCTGAGAGCTGCAGCTCACCAAAGGGGCATTGCTTGGCTGGGAAATTGCTGTTGCTAGCTGTATGTGTTTGAACTTTTTTGTGTATGTCCATGGCTAAATCTTCTAGTACTTTGTCTGGAATCACTAAGGATTTGTCTGAGGCAATTTCACTTGTGCATTTGCAAGACAACTGTAGAGCCCTCCCCAGGGGATGCCCTGCTAGAAGGCACTTTTTTCTTTAATTGTAGTCTTGTGCTTTGTCCTATATGTGTCATAATGTGATGAGGATGTGACAAGCCTTGTGAAGGAGAAGGTATCCAAGACACCTGTCGATTGCCAGCAGAAGGAAGTTGCTTTGGTTAAATGAAAGAAAATCTACGAAGAAAATCTTGAGGCTGTGACACTGAATTCAAAACGGTGAAGCAGGGAGAGCAATTCTGTATGTGCTGAGCTCCAGGAAGCTGAAGGATGCTGTAAGTTACCTGGACCCAGGAGTCCCATGTCCCTAAAATGCCAAGGCTTTGTGCCCAGTTTCTCTTCAATTGTGGAAAATAAATTTAACTATTTCAATAAAAGGAGATGGAAAGGAGTGTGTACCTTAGAGAAAATGTGGGTATGATGTTGTGGGACATTAACCTGAGAAATAAGAGACTGTGATGTGTCCCCTGAATGGGATCTTGCTGCTCTCAGCCCAGTGCAGAATCTGTCAGGATAGTGCCTGCTTTTAGGAAGCTTGGTGTGCTTCTTTCCACCTCTGTTTCTGGTTTTGATCTAGAATTTCATTCTGGGCGTTAGAAATCAATGTTACGTTATACATTGTACCCTTACTGTCCTGTTAATGGAATTTTGATGAAATTCCTCTGGTTGTAGGTACTTTTGGCATCTTCTGATAAAAACAAAACATTGTAGAATCAGAAATTTTCTACTTGAGGTCTGTAGGTGAAACTAATCCCGTGTCAGGGACAGACGTGGACTGCTCTTAGTGTTCCTTATCATAAATCAGTCCAAATGAAGTTTTCATCGTCCTTGTCTTTTTTTGTAAAACTAAATAAATTGTATTTTTAGTTTATAGAGTTTTAGAAAATTAAAGATGTCACTTATTAAGATGATATCACTTCTTTTCCCCTTTTTTAACAGGTAAATTATTGCATATTTTAGCTCACACCTTTCCATCACCTTCAGAAAGGTTGGCTATTGTATTAACAGTTAGTAACAGGAGGTTTCATGGCACTAGATGCCATGGAAAAAGAACAAAGAGATGGAGCTTCCGCCAGAAGTTGCAATATTTTTTTGAAAAATAAAGCAAACTTAACAATGTGGGGAATGAAAGATAAATAGTGAAAATGAAAAGTGTCTTGGGTTCTGTTCCTGCCAGGCACTAATTAAGCCCAAGGTATACCAAAATGTTCCCAATTTTCACAAAGGCAGTGTGACTATGTGACTGGCAGGACTGAATCCTACATTCTAAAGAAACCACACTTCTGATGAGCATGAGGCTTGTTAAAGCTTTTTCTTTTATTTTTCTTAGAGGATGGAAAAGAGCGGGGTATGCAACAGCTAGAAACACAGCACATATTTTGCATATATAGAAAAGGAAATGAAATAGCAAGATACTGGTATACATGAGAAAAAGTGCATCAATACTTTAGCCGTACATCAGCTTATGAATGCTGTATTGATCTGTTTTTCTTCCAGCACCAAGATAGGATTAGTGCTACATGCATGGAACTTCCTTAGGTATTGGATGCAAGGTTTAGTGGTTGGAGCATGCGGAATGATAGTCAAGAAATCCCAAATCCTAAGTCTGCTTTAGGACAAAGCACTTCTGACTTTCTTTTCTTACCTTCCCTACCTGTTAATGTGACAAGAGAGGCGCTTTATATTCACATGTCTTACGGGACTGATGTCAAGACTCCACTGGACAATTCAAGCTATTTTAAAATGTTGCATATGCAGAAAAGCTGCCGCCTATTATTCTAGTCCATGAATGTCCCTTTCACACTGTTGCATTTATTCCTTTGTAACATTTGTGTTGCTGTGGCAGCCAGATGCCCAAACCAGGTGTTTTACCAGACACCACGTAAGCATGCCACAGGAGATGGTCCTGGTGTTGCTGCTATCCCTCTCTGCCCTGCAGATCAGCCTGGTTCAACACTTGTGAGGGCTCCCTCTAACATCCTTATGCCTGTTCCTGGCAAAGGCGGCCTGCTTTGTCTTACTTCCTGCGAAATAGCATGCCTTCCCCTTCAGAGCTTGCCGTGTTTCTCTGTATCTCAGGGACGCAAGTGTCCTCTGGTGAGCTATCTTATTGAAGACAGGAATGGAAATAATAATAATTAAAGGAATCAACTCCATAGGAAAATAGAATTTCCTCAGGTATCAAGTAGCAGTTTGTGTTTCCTTCCTATTTCCTTTTTT
>WBMW01005165.1:385580-430330 GCA_013396635.1 Penelope pileata
AGGGAAGTAGGAAAACCAAGTCACGTAGCTGCACATCATGACAATTGATAATAGTAAGCAGCTTTAGTGGCCTTCCCTGTCGAAGAGCTGCCACTCTCACTGACGATATGGGCACGCTGACTAAGAAGGATAGAATGGAGAACTGAGCTGGTACAAAGGAAATACAGACTGTACCGTACTTAAAGAAATTTAGATCACTGTCTTCCCAAGTAAAACATTTTTATTAACCAGCTATGCATTACAGCTTTAAAAAGGCATAGTTTTCCTTGTCATCTCCTGACTGCGTTTGTGTCAAGAAAGTGTTTCTGAAACAAAATATGCTTCTGAGTTTATAAGACATAGAGTTTAATACGGTTCCTACTGACGTCTGTTGGAGCTTTTCTCGCTAGCCTTATTAGAAATGAGTTCAAGCATGGGAGTAATGAAAAAACCTGTTTGCTTTTATATTCTCATTTAAAATCTGTTAAGGGTCTTATGAACACCCATGTATGCTCTAATAACAAACTTATTTTCCCCCCTAGTTACTATTTTCAGAGACAAATTCATCACAGAAGACCGAGTTCTGTGCTAGTGTGGGGCTTGGCAAACCCTGTTAGAAAGTCGTTGTACCACAGCCCAAAGAAGAAGCCACTAAACTCCTGTGTGTTTTATGAGCTTTTGGAGTCTGGCAGAATCCCAGGATTGCCTTCTACCTTAAAATTAATTTTATTTAAAAAAAAAAATCGTGAGGGAAAGAAATGTGAAGAAATCAGACAGATGAAGAGACTTTGCACTGAGAATTTTACCACAGCCCTGCTTTTATTTAAAGCATGCTGTTGCTTCTATTTAGCAGTTCTACTGCTGAGCTCCAAACCCAATCTAGTTCAGCCGTCTCTTGGGAGTCCCTTTTACTGGATTTGTGGTGAGTCAGGAGGTATTTCTACCTGCCTCATGCCCCTGGGACAAGAATTTATCTGTGGGCCGAAGAGGAGAAGTGCTTTTGCCTTTCTGTATCAGGTACCAATCTGATTTTTCTCCCATCAGATGCTCCTTCGGGGCTGACTTACCCTTGTGGCTGCCTCCACAACAAGCTGGCATTCCTCAATAGAAGTTATCTTCCAGTCTAGGCTGATTACCTGTTGGTTCCATAGCAAATAGGTCAAAGACCACTCCAGGCTTCGGTTCGTGCACTTGCAGCCTGCAGCTGAATGCACAATTCATCATGCCCCTAATCCATTGCGAGCTGTCTCCCAGCTTGCCATTTCTCCCAGCTCGGTGAGCCCATGTTTGCCATTAGGGAGTGTCTGTTATGTGCAGAGAGACATTGCAGACACTCTCCCCAAAGCTGCACCTAATGCTAAATGCTAATTTTTCATTAACAGAAGTTCAGTGGAGAAAGTAGTGCTCTTTGATAGGAATTTCATTTCTTTACAGGCTTTCCATGCCATGGCAGGATTAAGTGAAGTGGATTTTACCTCTTTATGCCAGTGATAGATGTGATCCTCCTGTATGTAGTCAAAAAACCCTTTCTCTGAGTCTCATCCATCCAGCGCACATATATTGAAAATGCATTGATTTGTGGTGCTATTCTGAAAATATTTTCTCTTCCCATCTTACCTACAACTATATTTTAGCATTAGATTTAAAGAGATTGGGGGGAAATGCTGAATATACCAAAAGAAACGGAGAGAGTGTTGCAGCTCAGACCTTTTCCTTGCTTCTCAGATGACAGGGAAAAAAAAATTGATCATAAAACTGCAAGTACCCCTTCAATTAATTTATTGAATCTATTTTCATCCTGAAAATGTTTCAGGTTTTTGAAGTGAATGGTTTAGAGAAGATAAATATGTATTTAAAAACAAGCAGTTGTGTAGTTTGCGTTCTTTTACGCCCCTTTACAACTAGGTACACATAACTACTGAAAACCACAGATGCAAAATTTTGCTTCGAGATGCAACAGTGCAAGGAACTGCTTTTAGAGGGAGATTTCTATTGCTGTTCTTTATCCTTCAGAACGATGCTGAAGTATAAACTAACTCTTAAGGGGGGGAAGGAGGGAAATTGTATTTCCACTTGTGTAGGAGTCAATCTGCTTTCACTTCTTTGTGGAGGTGATATGAGGATAGATTTACTTAAAGAAGGAGAAGGAAGAAGAGGAGGTGTGGGGAGGACGTATTTATACACATCTGTATATACACACACAGGTATTAGGACAAATAGATTATGTCCAGATCTTAATGTTTGTTGAATAAAACGAAACTTGTTAAAAGGACCCAGCCCAATTCCAATGGTTTGTGCTGTACTATGAAAAGCCAGTATGAGCAGCAAAATAAAATACATCCCTTTTGCATTAAGCTTCCATTAATGCTGTTGTTCTGCTTGTATTATTTTGATTGTCACATTCATTTTTGTTTTGCTGCTTAGATTGTTTTTAGTGAGCTTTTAACTTGTGAGAATGTACTACCCTGCTGTTTGATGTTTTAACCATGGACGGACCAATTGTGGAGGAATTGTAATTAAATTCAGTTGACTGCATTTTCCCATTTTCTAATTCTTATCTTTTAATGCAATAATGTTTTAAGGGTGACAGGCAAATCTTTCTTTTATAAACCACTACTACATATGCAGCCAAATAGTCCTTGTCCAACAATCATCTTTCACATCTTTCTGCTGGCCTTGCCAAGCCCATCTCTCTTTGGGAGGCTTATGTGATTCGAGCGCTTTGCCAGACTGAGGCTGAAGCCATCAAAGTAGCACATCACAGGCTGGCTCCAAATGCTCTGCCTTGTGTCTTGCGCAGCTCAACAGAACTCTACCTTACAATCTCAGAAAGCATCAGATGACATTGAAAAACACTCCGCTCGACGCTGGAGTCTCCTGCCCAGAGCTGGTGCTTCTGCTGTCTGTGAGGCTGCAGTGCTATGCACCATCGGTGTGGAATCTAGGGCAGGGCCACAGGTGAAGTGAATGGTCCCAGGTTCTAATACCCCTAATCTTAATTATTTTTTTCATCCTTTTATAAAACTTCATGAAGATTGGGCGGTTGAGATGGACAATTTAAGAGGTCTGTATGCGATTGCTGGCACATGACAATAGCACTATAGGGAAGAAAAATAACTTTTTCTGTTTCTTTTATGATATTAAAAACAATTTGAGGACTTTTTCTTTAAAAAAACAAAAACAAAAACAAAAAAAAAACACAACAGATTTTGGGAAATATCGTTGGAATCACCAGTCTTCCTCAGCTGAGGTGTTGAATTCTGGCTTTGAAAGGTTTTTCTATGCAGAGTGTTTGAAGTACCTGAAAAATATTATCAAAACCTACCAATCAGAGTTTTCTCCCCCAAAAGCCCTTTTCCTGGTCTTTAAAAAAGACCAAGAACTATGCAGTAATAATAATAATAAAACATCAGATTTTCTTTATTTGCTGTAGAAAATGAAAGCAGATAAAGGTACAACATTTTTCTTGGCTCTGAGTTCTTTATATTGACTTAATGTTGGCTTGAGAATGTACGGGTGAATATTTCTTAGTTTTATCGTTACTTACTGACATGTTAACTCCAGGAAGCAGAAATATTAACCTCTTTCTTTAGAGAGTAATCCTATTGATATCTGAGCATACACTTGAGTAAAAATACTTGCTGATATGAGTGGAGTTACATGACGAGCACATGAGTAAAGTCCCATGCTAACTGGGAGTAAGTTGGGTGAGAACTGTGTAGTATCAGCCTTAGTTATTTGCAGGGACACAGAGGGAAACAGAAGTAATTTCTTTCATATTGTGCGTCAGAATCCATTCAGATTTCCTAGAAGAGTCTGCTTTATTTCCACTTTATTAAATGTAGTCTTGCTTATCCTCATTCCAGTGGTGTGTGTGTGTGTTTTCTGGATGTATCTTTCTTTATTGTAATATAGGAATATTGTATTTTGCAGCCTGTAAATTAGATATTTGATTCAATGCTGTGGCAGAACACAAGAGTGTTATAAAATGTCCAATTCCAGCAGGGGAAGCCAAGGGATGTTTAAAGCTTGATGCATATAATGTTTATATTACATTAAGTACTATGTTATTGCACAGGATGCTTATTGTTAATGTCTGTGGGGAGAGTCAGTTCCGAAGATTTCAATTTCTATAAACTGATTATGCAGTTCCACCACATACAATTAGGAAAGGAGTAATGAAATGGTTATGAAGTCCCTTGGCATTCTGTACTTGTTGTTTTTTAATTTTGTGAATAACATCAGCAGTATTCTGGGGGGAAGTGTTTATGTATTTATTTATTATTGATTTAAAAAAATGCATTTAACATTAGTAGTTATTACAAATATGGTCTCAGCAACAGGAAAGAGATAAGCTGTTTCCACATTATTAAATGCAGGATGCCTAGGGAATTGAGGAGATTTATCCTTTATATAAATATATTAAATATTAATGAATAGTGGGTTCAGAAATTAATTTATAGCTGCATTTAATTTTCTAATAACCTCTCATAGCTTTATTCCTTTGTTGCAAACAATGCATATTTAAATATAACCCCTTGGCAAAGACCTTGGATGTCTACAGAATGATCTTGTCCACTGATTGGAGTGCTGCATGTACTTCACAGGATAAGAGACAGGGGATAAAGTGGTAACAGTTTGAATCCAATCCATGTTCTAACTGACTCAAGAGGAGAGGCATATCACACCTTCTGAGGGGAAAAGCAGCGGCAACACAGGGAGGATTCAGAAGCTTAGCAAAGGTTTCTGTATCTTTCTACAAGCTACACCTGATGCTTTTGAGAGACAGCATCTATTATGACCCATTTCGAAAAACCTAGAAGTATCTAGTTTTCTGTTTCTCATCAATGTGCACAGAAAGTTTTGTGATTCTGTGGTTGATTTTTCTTTGGTTTCTTAGGAAGAATTGCTTGCATTTATCTTGCGTGCAACTTTTTGTCCTCGCTAGTTGATTTTCTGCTTTTCCAGCTGCCAACTGTATTTACTTTTGTTTTACAGTTTATTTTTACTTATGTTCGAGCTCAGATGTAGGCACAAAACAGCTCCAGAGGAAAGGTTGGCTCCAATTTTGACACTGACTCTTTCCATCATCTTGGACAGCTTGGTCCTGAGCATGCTCACAGTCTGTCTGTGCCCAAGTTTCCCCATTGATGTAACAGGTGGAGGACACAATGCTTCTTTTTTTACTGGTCTACAAAAAATAGGTGCCTGAGAGAGATGAACTCCTCTGTTGTGTCAGGTTTCCGAGAGTTTAACTCTAGGATGTAGGTGTGTTGTGAAATTTACTGTCCGACTGCAGAGCTTCTAGACTCTGCAAAATTTTTATGAATATCTTTATTTCTTATTGTTAATTTGTGTTTATCTATACAGATTGCAGATAGGAGAAACATAGTAAAGAGACAGTTAGAATAGTTCTGCCATGCGTGCTTGTTTTTTTCCTGTTAAGTTTTTCCTGGCTTGTCTTGGGAATAAGGCAAATGGGTGAGTCTTAATCTGAGGGCCACCAGAGAATTATGGGGAATTTCCACAGATCTTGATTAGTCAAGGAGAAATAAGGCTGACACACACATACTCTTCTTTCCCTGAGCATGGTTAGGTCTGGGCCATAACTATCCACCAGGAGGAGTTTTGACATTCAAGAAACAGGCTTTCAGTGATTAGCTAGATTTGTGTGACTAAGTGTCCCCTGAAAACTTCAACTAACAATAAATTCATCCTCATCTTAGCAAGTCAGGGAGGTAGTCGAGGGGGAACCAGGGAAGAAGACACAGAAAAGGAGAAAAGGCAACCATAGACTGGCAGCTTCAGAAATCATGGGGACCAATTCCAGCAGCTCAGCTGTGGCACAGAAATAGACCATTTCCATACAGAGTGGTACATGATGTCATTGCATGTATGATCAGGTGGCAAAGGTTTCTGTATGCAGTTTGGTAACACCAGTCTCATGAATCACTTTGCGCAGTGCTTCTCACTGTGGCTAGCAGTGATAGGTAAGCTTGTTATCTTCTTCATGTTAGGCTGATTTTAAACAGCGGTGGTTTCTCTGTCTCATTTGAATTGTCTGCTAGTGTCTGCTACCAGTCTGAAAACCAGAGCGCTTTAAAGTACATGACAAATTTGCGATAAGAGGGAATTACCAGATTGTTAAATCAAGGGATGATGAGAGTGTGTCTGAAGGAAGTATTTAAGTCAGAAATGGAAGGAATGCAGATCTGTTCTGCGAAGCACGAAAGGAGTAGCTCAGCACTCAGTGCTCTTGTTAGGACCTCTGCAAAAAGCACTGTTTGCCTGTGCTCCTTGTCTTCATTAGAATATGGTTTGATGCTGTTTTGTCAACCCAAACCTACGGAAGATAATGAATGCCTGTCTTATTAAAACCAATAGCTTTGTATCATGCCTTGCAATAGGTTATAGCCTGTGTAGAGAATCCTTGGCCACCAGAACACAGCAATTCTTAGAAAGCACAAGTTCCCCTTGCAAAGCAGAGGTCTCTCATTCAGTATCAAAACTGAAACTTGACCTAAAAGTCATGTGTTAAATAATCTAGATTCCCTTGTGGTGGTTTGATTGTTTTTTTTTTGTTGTTGTTGTTTTGTTTTGTTTTGTTTTGTTTTGTTTTCTATATTTCTTTTAATTTCTATTTTTGGAAAATCAGCAGTGGAGTTTGAGAAGTCTAAAAACTGAGCACTCAGAGCCAGGACCAGCTCCCTGGGAACCCATTCCTGGGAGCATTGTATGTGCTGGTCAGTGTGGAGTAGAGCAACATGTCAACCGAGTGTCAGCAAAGGCTGCAGACCCTTTGGGAGTCTAATGCTTTGAGCATTGATTCAGACATACATCCGAATACACAGAGCTACTCTGGATCTTATCTCCTGGCCTGCTGCCAGATTCATTTCCAAGCTCAATGTTTCACGCTGCCAGCCTGAGTAATCTATGCCTTTGCACATCTGGACACACCAGCTCTGCTTGCTGTTGGTGAAGTGCATGCTGTCATCTTTGTGAGAAGGGAGACAACCTCTCTGTACTGCTCTGTACTGCTACTTAGAGGCAAGCAATGTTCCAGGAAAAGAGGAGTTTTTGAATAACTCACATTGCCAAGCTTTTCAACCCTCTGGGGTGAATGTAGGAGAATCCCAAGCAGACAGAATATTGTACAAAGGGATTTCCACTGTATTACGATGTGCCTGTGTGAAAATTTGAATGCAGGATCTTCAGTCTGGTTTGTGTTTTCAAGGTATTTCCAGGTCTGTGCACCAGACTAAAATCTCACAGAATGATAAAAAATGATCAGTCCAACCCGCTGTCGGTAGAACTCCCTGTATTTGTTCAGTTTCCATCAGTGATACCTAGAGATGAATCCTTTCTGCAGAAGTGGCCATTAACACCTTCTAGTCCTGCTGCTTTAGCTTCCTCACTCCACCTTGACTCTGCTCTGCTGTCTGCACTGAATTCATGTGGTGAACCAGATTGAGCAGCCCATCCTTCTGAAAGGAACATTTTTGTTGTGTCCTCCCTGATCCAGCCAATATATCGTTTCTCTCAGGTGGGCAACCACACAGGTGCATGGAAAGCAATGCCAGCACATCGTGTTGTAACAGATGTAGGGCAGCATAAACACATGGACTAATGGCAGAAATGTATGCCATTGCACCTTCATGTTCTTTGCAAAGGGCATGATGTTTGAGAATAAAAGTATGCACTCAGTAGGGGTTTTGTTTAGCTGTCACTTAATCCCCCATGCCTGTACATGTCAGCGTGTGACTATGCTGAAATTAAACAGAAATGTGTAGGCTCAAAATTGAGCAGTAAAAGATGTTGATGCATACCTGCCTAATCTAATATGTGTAAGGACCAAACCTATAAGCTCCCATCAAAGCTGGAGGATGGTCAGACCTTCACATGGATCCCCTTTTTGCATGATAGATTGGAGTTCTACTGCATTCAGCTGAACTGTATGAATGTGAGAGAGCAGAATTTGGGCCAATGAATGCAAATTTGGGAAGACATCTGTCACCCCTGGACATGGCTTTTTCAGGAGAAACAAATATTTGATCAGAACTTTTATGGGAGGAAAAATAGTTGCAGGGTTTCTTGCCTGTTCTGTAATGTGGACTAGCATAGTGTTATAATAATTGTATATTGATTGCAAATGAAGCAGCTACAGGAAGTACTTGGAATAATCTAAACCATAGTAAGTGTTTACTTACTGGAAGGATCTCATGGAGTACTGTCATTGATGCTGAACTGAGTGGCAGGGATAAAAATACTTTGCTAATCATCCTAGTTCTAATAGAGGTTCTTGTCAGTTTTATTCACAGTTTATTAAGCAGAAAATCATTCAGACCTCTGTCCCTGGAGGTAGCAAGGCAGTGTGTTTCTACACAGTCTATCTTGGGTCTTTGGTGCAAATGGGCCCTACCAGCTTGACAGAGTGATGAGCTCTTCAGGAAAGGTTAGTTACATGATTTCCTGTAGGGTTACCTGGTGCCTCCTTGGGACTAGCTGAAATGACCATGAGTGCACAGAAGTGGTAGGGAATAACAGATATTGACTTGGGGCAAATTGCATGCGAAGTGGTTGTAAAAACTGTTGAGTCTAGGAGATGGTTGTAAAGCTTAAGCATTTTGCACTATTGAAGTGCATTGAGTAGGGTGATGAAGGTGTCCAAGAAACTCATTCTTTAAAGAAACCTCAACATCCACCTGGGAGTGTTGCTGCAATCCTTCTGACTGAGGGGAGGACTATGGAAAATCCTCATTAGAGAAGCAGTTTCAGTATGTTCTTTTGCTAAATGTTCATTGCTGCTGTCCAGTGTGCAGAGGGTGGGAGTCTGATGTGAAACTAACCATGGAAATGGGCTGTTCACAACAGTCCTTGTTAATCAGGAAGATGGGGACTGTCATTTCCAGCACATTGCCATGTGTTATCCTTTGCAATAACATGAGGAGCACAGAGCAGTGTACAGGTCTACCAGAGACGTGAGTCCTCAGAACTTAAGACTGCTGGACTGCTTAGTTCTGGATGTGAGCTCACTCCTCCTGGCCTCTTACCTCAGGGAAATTGGCACCCATGGTGAAGTGAGCAGAAAAGATTTTGTGCTAATGATACAATCAACTGCCGTTACTGCATCGTTAGTATTTCTTGTCACTTATTAAAGGCTAATAATAATTCCTCAACATTCACTGGTGTTGGAGTAGAAATGCTCTGTAATTTTGTCTCGCAAAGTTTGTAAAAACTATTAAATAAGTTCCAGAAAATGACTGGGCCCAAAACGTGTGATGTAGGAAAGGGATTTTAGTCTCTGGATTGTGGACTTGGGAATCATTTTAAAGCAAACTATTTCACTTAGACTGAGATTGTTTGAATGGCTCCACGCCTGCTCCAGAAAAGTTTCAAGAGTTCACAAACACAATCAATGTTGGAAACAACTATAGTCTACTTGGTGCTTCTCTGTGCTTGAGACAATGTGATCAGTAGCAAAAATCCAGCTTGCATGCATTTCTGGTATTATAAAACTCTTTATTTTTTATAAAAAAAAACTAGCAAACAAACAAAGCTCCTAAACGCAGTGAAACTGTGAGTGCTTATTAGACTTCGCTTTTTCCTCAGTGGTGTAAGGGTACTGAGAACTGACTCAGCATGGCTTTGGCATTTGTCTTGGTGTTTGGCACTCCTGCCATGACCTTTTGCAACTTTCAAGCATTCTCCCTCCCCCTGAGAACAACCACAAAGTGATGCATATTAGAGAAGATCGGGGTTGCTCAAATTTTGGTTTGCAATCAAGTTGTCTGCCAATCTGTGGAGAAGAAATATGGTGGAAAACTCAGGGTCCTTGCGGAACACAGTTCAGTGAGATCCAAGGATCTGGCAACCGAATACTAGACTCACCATATTGAGTCTTCTCTTCCTTTGAAATCATGAAATGCATTATTTAAAAGTATATTAAAAGAGCGTAACGATGATGGGAACACTATGAATTACCTACATTGTTCCCATCAATTGCCTAAAATTTAAATGGTAAAAATAGTTTTAAACCCCAATTTTTTTTAAGTACAAATTCTATATTGGCCGTTTTGTCCCAGTGTGTACTTTTATCCCACAAAAGCTGTAAACCGATAAAAGAATAGGATTTCTGGTGGTTGTAATTGGACTTGGTATAGTTTTCTACAACTGGAAATAGCTAGTCTATAGAGAATTATTAGTAAAATCAAGAATGTCAAGGATGGAGGCAGGGATAGAAAGCTGTCTTCGGGTGTTTTTTCAGCATCACTTTCAGCCTTGCTCAGGGGGGATAAAATGAGTTGACATTGGGAAGAAAACTGCCTCACCAGAGCTTGTAGTTATTGCTGTTTTGAATGCTTATGCTGCTGCTCCACTGGAGCCAGATTGGTCAATTTCTAGGCAATGGTCATTGTATATCATTTCATATAGAAAATGCAATGCTTTTCTTTTAAGTTGTCCTCTCTGATGGATGTGATTATGCTGAGTCTTATTGAATTATGATATAGTTTTGAAATATTAAGATATTTATATCTTTGGTAACTATAGGAGAAGAGTGTGTCTATGATTGTGTTTGAAAATATTTATCTTTGTGGAGGAGGAAAGTATCCTTGGAAGATGAGCTGCTCCTAATGAGGAAATTCTACTTCCCATTTTAACAGGAGAGGGAGAAGTGTGTGGGGCCTCCAGTCTCGAGTGTGCTCTGATACATTTAAACGCTTGTGTTGGTGACAGGGTCTCCTCTCTCTTCTGACTGACTGCCCTGTTTCCATTCCAATGCAAAGTATTTTTTTCCTAGTACAAAGGAATTCTCTGAAAATAACAGGCTTAAAAATTGCCTTATATTACTGCATCTGAGAATTTTTTTGATGAGCCACCTGGCCTTTAACAATAGAAGCAATTAACTCCACATATTTCTTTTTATTCTTGGAGTCACTCCTTCGGGGTTTTTGTCCAAGAATCATCAAAAAAGGTGAAGAAACTGCACAGAAAAAGGGAAACTGAGAAGGAAAGGAGAAATTCCTTGTGCCAAGGAATGTAAACATGCCTTGAGACAGACTCTTTCTTAGAAGTACATTGGGTGTTAAGTATATGTATGTTATGAGGGGTCTGTGTAGTCTCATTAACAGAGTGCTGCATCATATAATCATCCATAGTGCATACTCAACAGAAAGAGAAGGCATCGATCTCATATGCTAAACGTTAGTAAGACTTGCACCATTTAAAACCATTGGAAACAAATAACCTGTTTGTCACTTTGTTTGTGTTTTGGTCAAAACTCCCTTCCATTGTGGTGCTCCCCATCAGACCTTAAGTCTACCACTCGTGGCTTAAGAGAATGGATTCTGTGATGCCTGGCCCCTCACTGGGTGCTTAGGGCGCTGCAGAGCAGCACAGCAGCCCTCTCCTGCTTTGCCCACTTGCAGTGTGGAGCTGCTGGGGAGCTGGAACTGCTGCAGAGGATCCCAGCACAGACATGCTGCAGGTGGTCCGGAGCATAGGGGCCCTGGCCCCATGGCGGGGTCTCCTGAGGAAACCCAGCATCCCTGCTTGCAGCCTGGTGTGATAACCTCCACCCCAGCACATGGCACTGCACAGCCATCGGGTGATCTTGCAGGCTGGTAAGTAAGGTGCATATGCTACCATATAACCCACTGTATAAGTTCTCAAACTTTGCTAAAGTCTTCAAAGAAACATTCTACTACACTGTAAAACAGCAAGCCTGCAGTTCAATGCCACGGTTTGTTTCTCCATTACTATATGATGTGAAATAAAACGTATGAGGAAGATAGTAACTTCCATGCAAGGAATATTCATGTTGTTCTTAGCAGATATCCCTCTTTATTAATCATGTACTTGCATCTGCACAGCTGCCAGAGCCTGATTCTTCAGTGCCAAACAAAATCTAAAGGATTTAGAAACTAGATTTATAAACTAAAAGGAAATATTCAAATTGTTGTGAAGCCTTGCAAAGCCTTGTGGAACCTCACTGCCTCTCTTAGACCTGCGGGTAGTACCACACACTGCATGCCCAGAGGGGTCTTACCCCAGAGGCATAAAGAAACATTGCTGCTGCCCCATACTGATGTGATTTCAGTGAGTCTACTTGCAAGAGTAAAGTTATTTGCTGAGACCTTTACTGTACCAAGCCACATACGGCTTAAAGCAACAAGCAGCTCTTTTCTGCCGGGGGCAGTGGATGTGGAAGTAAGAGGCTGTTCTTCCAATGGAATTCCAGAAGGAATCTCAAGCTGCATAATCTTCTGTTGCTGATCAACAGGCTTTATATCTGTTTTAAAAGCGGTCCTTTTTTTTAGTGTAGATTAACGAAGTGTAGGAGTGTGTTATCTGCTGCTGTTTTGGACAACCCTTTTTGTGGTCAGTTTTGGAGCAGAAGGTGACGCTATTGTACATGATGCACCTCCTGTGTTTGCTGGAGAAGCCATAGGCAGCTGGGGCCATTCAAAAGGAGTTTACATTCATCCTCCAAACAGTAATCTTATCAAAAAGCAAAATGCACAGTCAGGACATATTTCAGCAGTGAACCAAGAGAGCAGCATCTGAACAGGAACATTTTTATCGATAAGAGACCTTGTGGTCAGCTAGCTAAGGAGGAGGAAAGAAAAAGATATTGTATCTATAAGTCTAAGTAAGCCTGTGGGTGTGTATTAAGGACTTAACTCAATTTGAAAAATGCTGCCCAAATTTGTTTCTACGGTGAGTAAAGTGTTTCTAACCCTCAGATGAGCCATTATATTTATCCAGCATGACATCTGTTAAAATATTTTTTAATGAAGAGCCTGTATGGAGCATACATAATAAGATCGCTTTTTGTGAACGTGTTTGTATTCGTGATAGACATGAATGGCTCATTTGGAGTCTTCCCAATTTTAGCCTGTTTAGGAGATGTGCTAGATCCCAGATGAAAACCCACAAGAAAATGTAATTAGTTGAATAAAATTTAGTGCATATGCCCCACGGCTAGCTTTCACGTTGCAGCAGCTTGGCTGTTAATTTTTCTCCTTCTTCTAAATACTGAAAGCAAGAGATTATCAAGTTAAGGACCTAATCGTATCAAAAAATCAAGTACTATTTTCCAGTGCTTCCATATCCTTTTTTAAAAAAAATAGAACAAAACAAGAAAGCAACTATTGTTAAAGGGACCCAATCCTCTTTTCATTAAGAAAACAGAATAAGAAGGCTCAAACATTGACCTTGGATCATAGTCTAGCAGGACCCAGCTAATGGAAACAGTCCCATTGAAATAAAATGGTCAACTTTCTTGAGGAAAGATTTGTAGGATCTGGCTACTGGTTCACCAAGTTTCAAGCCAAAGCCAATTTTACAGCCAAGTTATAAACATTTGAAAAATGGAGAGTGTAATGGAAATGCTGACACAACCTTAACCATGGAGACATAAGTAAGCATAGTGTTATAACCTGGCAGTGCTGTTTTGACAGTGGTTATAGGATACTGCAATCCAGACCTGGAGCACTTTTAGCTAAATGTATCAATATGAACCTAATTTACTTAGACCTTCATGTAGTCATTCACATTAAAAATCTCAAAGCACTCTGATATATGGATCAAGACAGTTTCTTTCTCCCTGATTTATACCAGACAGGTATATGTTAAAGTACACAATAAATAGGCAGAGTATTAAATTGCTGAGGTGGTGTTTCTTAAGGCTTCTCTTCAGATCACCACTTACTAAACAATATCATAGGAGCTATATATCCTTCAGAGTGTTAATATGTAACCAGAACAAACAGAGGACATAGGAAAGGTGGAGAAAAGTTAGATATATAAGCAAGAAAAAGTGAGTTATTGATTTTATTGACTGGTCTGTTAACTTCTGACATTGCAATAAAGCCTTATTTATTTGTATACAGAAGACTCAATTACATAGATACATATCATTTTAACAACTGGCTTATTTACAGGAGAACTGCAGCTTCATAAATAATACAGTCCTGAATTTCTCAAGCTGATGTTTATCCATTGTTACTTTTTAGGGAGTTGTGGTATCCACAGGCGTTCTTTGGAGTCATTAGAATAACATTAAGAGAAAACAATGCTATTATAACAATACACATTTGAGGTATGATAACATATGCAAGTATTGTGCTTCATAATGGTTAAAATAAAACCTATTGTATCCTGTTTGCTGGATACAGCTGTCTTACCAACAATACCAGTTGTACGTATTATGGTGAGGGGCTGGATTTTCCTTGGAAGTTCATTGAATTTCATTTTAGTTTAGAAGAACATAAGTGTGGAAATAATTATTATTTTTTATTTGATTTAATGTGTTTTTAATCTAGATTTAGTTTTGAACCCAGATACCTCTTTCTAGGTTAAATTTACTTAGTTCATTCCTACCTGTATCATCAACAGGTCATACAGAACAAGCAGTGTGGGAAATCATAGAATCATTTGAGTTCAAAGGGATCTTTGAAGGTAACCTAGTCCAACTCCCCTGCAATGAACAGGGGACATCCAAAGCTAGATCAGGTTGCTCAGAGCTTGGTCCAGCCTGACCTTGAATGTCTCCAGGGATGGGGCTTCCACCACATCTCTGGGCAACCTTCTTCTAGGGTTTCACTTCCCTATTTGCAAAAAACTTTTTCCTTATATCCAACCTAAATCTCCTCTCTTTTAGTTTGAAACCATTTTGCCTTGTCCTATCACCACAGACCCTGCTAAATAGTCTGTCCCCTTCATTTTTATAGCCACCCTTTAGATACTGAAAGGCTGCTATCAGGTCTCCCTGGAGCCTTCTCCAGGCTGCACAGCCCCAGCTCTCTCAGCCTGTNTCATACAACCTCCCTCTTCCATGTGCCTTAGCATAGCTTCCAGGAGGATCTGTTCCATGACCTTCCCCAGCACAGAGGTGAGTCTGGCAGGTTGGTAGTTCCCTAGGTAGTTCTTTTTACCCTTCTTATAAATGTGTGTGACATTGCCTCTTTTCCAGTAACCAGGGACCTGACTGCCATTACTTCAAATATCGTTGAGAGTGGCTTTGGAACTACATCAGCAAATTCCCTCAGGACTCTTGGATGCATCTCCTCAGGACTCATAGTCTTATGGATGTTCAGGTTCCTCAGGTGGTTGCAAACCTGATCTCTGCTTACAGTGGGAGGGACATTGCTCCCTCAGTATCCTTCTAATCCATCTGCTCAAGGGGTGTGTGAAGAGCAGATGCCAGTGAAGACTGAAGAAAAAAGTTGTTGAGTACCTCAGCCTTGTCTTTGTCCATTGTTACTAGCCTGCCTGTATTGCTCACTAAGGGGGTGTACACCCTGCTGGACTTTCCTTTTCTGGCTGATGTACCTTTCTTGTTCTTCTTTGCACCCCTTGCCAAGTTTAGTTCCAATTGGGCCTTGGTCTTCCTGACCTCACTCCAGCCTAGCAGTATCTTTATACTCTCCCTGTGGTACCTGTCCTGTTTCCACTGTCTGTGCATTTTCTTCTTGCTCTTCAGTTTGACCAGCATGTCCCAGTTCAGCCACACTAGTCTCCTGCCTTCTTTTCCTGACTTCCTATGCCTGAGGATTGGGAGCTCTTGTGCAATAAGGAAAAAAGCTTCATTAAACATCTGCCAGCTCTGCTCTGCTTCCTTGTCCTTGAGGACAATTTCCTAGGAGGTTTTGTTGACTAACTCTCTGAACAGCTGGCAGTTGGCTTTCCTAAAATTTAGCATCCTGATTTTACTCTTTGTCTGATGTTCCTCAGGAGTGTGAATTCCACCATTGCATGGTCACTGCAGCCCANTCTTCCTGACCTCACTCCAGCCTAGCAGTATCTTTATACTCTCCCTGTGGTACCTGTCCTGTTTCCACTGTCTGTGCATTTTCTTCTTGCTCTTCAGTTTGACCAGCATGTCCCAGTTCAGCCACACTAGTCTCCTGCCTTCTTTTCCTGACTTCCTATGCCTGAGGATTGGGAGCTCTTGTGCAATAAGGAAAAAAGCTTCATTAAACATCTGCCAGCTCTGCTCTGCTTCCTTGTCCTTGAGGACAATTTCCTAGGAGGTTTTGTTGACTAACTCTCTGAACAGCTGGCAGTTGGCTTTCCTAAAATTTAGCATCCTGATTTTACTCTTTGTCTGATGTTCCTCAGGAGTGTGAATTCCACCATTGCATGGTCACTGCAGCCCAGGCAGCCTCTAATCTTGATGTCACCAATCAGTTCACTTGCATTGGTTAGCAAGAGGACCAGTATTGCATCTCCACTGGTGGGGCTGCTTATTACTTGGCTCAAGAAGTTGTCGTCTATGCATTCCAGGAGCCTACTGGATTGCCTACAGCAATGAAGTCCACCAGCAGGACAAGAGCCTCCTGTAGCTGAAGGAAGGCGGCTTCATCAACAGACTCTGCTTGATCAGGTGGCCTGTAGCAGACACCAACCACAAGACTCCCTTTGTTGCCTTGGTCTCTAACTGTCACCTGTAAGCTTTTGACTTGCCCGTGGCCATTCTTCAGGGACAGCTCTTCACACTCTATTCCTTTTTTGGAATAGAGGGCAACACCTCCTCCCCTCCTTCCTCACATGTCCCTTCTGAACTGCTTGTAGCTGTCAATAGTCATGCTCCAGTCACAGGAATCCTCCCACCAGGTTTCAGTGATGGCAACTACGTCATGATTTTCTCGTAGCATGGTGGCTTCCAGCGCCTCCTATTTGTTTCCCAAGCTGCGTACATTGTTGTAGAGGCACTTCAGCTGGGCAACAGGCCTTGTCAACTTCTTGGAGGAAAACTCCATAATTCCTTTAAAGTATTTCTCTTGAGTTTTCCTGTTGTCTTCTCTTATTGCCTCAGTGATCCCTGGCTTATTGTCATAAGACTTCACATGTGCTGCAGTGTTGGCAGCACATCTCAGGGCAGCAGGTTGAGGGCCCCAATTAGCACCCTGTCCCTCGAACCTAGCTTTGCTGTCCCACGCCTTATGGGTAGGCTTGCTATTACTCCCATTCCCCTTCATACTTAGTTGAATAGTTAATGAAATGACTGGCTGTGCCAGAAATTCACTCAAGGCTATATAGTTGGTAGCAAGCAAATATTTCCTATTATATCTAATATATCTATTTTATTAGATAGAATTGGTGATTACTTTTTGCCCAACTCCAAATTATGTTTAGTAGGCACGTACACATAGTCTGAGATCTGACATAATCTTCAAAATAAATAATATGACAAATGGAAGCTGATGCTGGTTTTGTGTTGTAGTGTAATGGAGTTAGAATAATGACAGGACAATAATATAATAGAATTCTCCAAAGCCCTCACTCTGCTTGACTTTAAGTGGAAGTAAAATCTTTGAAATGAGAGGACAATAAAATAATGCTTTGTAAAAAGGATAAAAGAATAATGTTACCTAAGTCTATTAGTGACATAACACACTATGAATGCACTTAAATTAATAGCATCTTTTACCAGTAGATATTTTTCAATTACTGTAATGCTGAAAAAATAAACAGAACAAGAATATAAAAATGAAAGGGATGCAGGAAAATAATTTGTTTAAAAATTTGTATCTATGTATAGAAAGGCATTCACATACAAATGAACACAAGCATTCTTCTGGATTAGAAGCAGTTTGTATATTCGATATAGTTTAATCCTCTCTCAGGCTTTGAAGCAAGTTGCCTGCCACTGAGTTGGTATTTTGGCAAAGCTAAGTCTTGCAGCTCTTTTTGCTTATTTCTTTCATGGACAACATGCTCTTACAAAAGAGGTCATGTCATGACAAGGGGTTACCACCCAGGAAATCTTCCTGCAGTGTGACTGTCCTGGAATATATGCCTGTTACGTGTAAAGCTTTTTAACCTGGGCTGTATTCTTAAACCTTTCCTAGAGAATTAATCTAACATGAGAAATTCAGCAGTAGTCTGACATAAAAGCAAGGTCAGAATATTACTGGGAAAATGGCAAAATATTTGTAAGCCACTCAGTTCTTAGCGTATTTTTAGTGTGTGAAAGACTACCTTAGTGGTTGCCACAAACTTTTTCACTATTATTGTCTAGTAAATACCTGCTCAAATTCAGGAGGCAGACAGGATGATACATCAGCTCCTAGTTCTTCAGGTATTTTTTTCGTGTTGTTAGCATTTGGTCTACAGAAGAGGGAGTGAGTAGAGGTAGGGGAGATGAAAAGCCCTTGTCATATGTTTTGGACTTGGTTTAGTGACAGTCTTGATGTATCTTGCAAGACTTTGCCAACAGAATGAATGCTCTTTAAAAATATAAAAAAATAGAAGTGTTTGGGAACTCCTTGTAAAGCCCATTATAAACAATCCCTACAATTGATTTCAGACAACAGCTAAGAGTCAGAAGTTAATTCAGTTCAAGACTTACCAGATCTGGAGGCATGCGTACCAGGAGTTTCTGCAGCTTGCAGCCACACTTTCATTTGAAATAATGGCCTACCCCGCTGAGCCCTATCAGGAGGACTTGCTGCAGGCATCAGCCACGGCAGGCTACTTTTGAAGGGGGATGGATGTCGAATTTTTGTAGCTAGAAATTTCTGCAGGTACGTGTGCAGCTAAATAGGTTTATAATGTAGACTTAGCAGCGTTGTGATTTAGTCTGATCCGGGAGCATGGTCTCCTGCATACAGAGTTGCTGCTGCTGCTAAGGCTTCCTCCAGGATCCTGCCTGGACTCCTGCAGCATGCTGCTCTGTGGGACAGCTCTGTCAAGAGTCTCAATAAAGTCTGAACAGCTGAACAACCTGTAATGAGACACTTGATGGAGCTGCCCCACAGGGCTGTGTAAAGACCACAGCAGAGAGTGTGAAATTGTTAAAGACACCGCAGGGATGAAACCAGACAGTGAACTCAGTAGCAAGAGTGATAAACCACTGTTGCTTGACCGTACTTGCTGGACAGGACACTCCAGTAGGCGTTTACATATATTGTGGGGTGCATTCCAGTGAGCATAGGCTCTGCTGAAGATGTAAGTGCCCGGTGCTTTCACTGGGTTTAAATGAACATTTCCTCCCTTAACTGAATATTCCCTGCTCACTGAAGCAGACAATTTGAATTCCTAAACAGACTCTCATAGGTCTGAGAGGATACTGCCTCATCCCCTCCCCACCTTACAGCATTTTCTTTTCAGTCCCAGGAAACTGTGAGTAAATTTGTCATTAGATGAGATCAGCCCTGTCCTTTGTAAATGAGTCTATCAATGTAGCCTCTAAAAACAAAAGATGTTACCCACACTACCCTTGTCTTCCCCCTAAAAGCCTGAATTATTGCACACTAGAGGCTGTCCATGTGTTTTGCCTGGCTTTTACCAGCCTGTAGTGCCAGCAGCCAAGCCCATAATACATAAATTGCGCAAGGTTCCCCAGGCAAACAGCAGCGTATATCCTGATAAGATACCATCATAGCATACTTTGTTTGGGGGAAGGCATGGGAGTCAGATTGGGAGGGTAAGTGTTAGGAAATTGAGCTTTCGGTGAAAAGCCCGACTTGCCCTCTGCTCTGTCAGGAGCAACACAAGATGCATAGATGAATGCTGTAAAAATCATATGGAAATGTTATTTAGCTATAGAAAGATGGCAAACTGTGGCAGTTGTTCCAAAAAAGATCATCTTTAATGTGCTCACTCTTTGGCATTTAGTAAGCTGGCAGGGATGGAAAGAAAGGAAAGTTTAATTTAGAGGAGCCTCCTGCCCTTCTTAGCTAGGGATCAGCTGCCCAACATGAAATAATAATGCATTCAACTGTCCATCTTCTGGTAAGTAACCTTTATCATCACTGCATTCACCAGCACTAACAGCAAATAGTGAGTATGAAATGTTGTATGAATTCAGGGAAAACTGATAGGGTCATTGTGACCTTAATGTGATTATATTTGTGCTAATGCATACAGTATAAAAGAAACTAGAGCTCTCAATTCGAAGGGTCCAATTCATAAAAAATGTATGTACCATTAACAAGGGATTTTTATGCGCTGTGCTTAGGGGGCGAAGAAAAGTAGTATGAGTCTGTTTTGAATAAAGAACACACTTTGCAATTATATTCCTTCACTTTTTCTGCAGTAGCTACACTCCTTTTCTCACATAAGGTACCTTAACTGGAATGATATTCACACAGACACCAATAAGATGTTTTTTTTCAGTTGAGGAAAGGAAAAAGAATAAAAGATAAGACAATGAAAGAGGAACAAAACTGAAGACATGAAAGACAATTTAAGGCAGTTGGCAGAGCTGGAGTTTTGCATTACTGTACGGTTTTTTTTTGGTGATAAATACAATGTAGCTGGTGATTGACCATGAGAAGTTCTCTGTAGCCTGAGTCACTTTAATAGCTGAATTTTAATTATAAACAATTGTGGACATTTAATGTTGTCAATCCTGATCCAGAAAGGTGCAGGTGTGTAAATACAAGCTAAGCTCTGAGCATACGGATAATGAGCACGGTAATTTCGGCTACCTTGTGTCTTCCCAGAGACGATCCTTCAGGAGAAAATATCCCCAGGGACCAGGCAAAGGCAAGGTTTTCTGCACCGCTGGCAGGCTGATGTTGAGCTCTGCAGTAATTTTGGTAGCTTTGCTGTAGCAACTGTGTGGCACTTTCAGATAAGTAAAAAACTGTGGGGTTTTACTTACTTAAGTACTGAATGATACAGTCAGTAAAGCAAATCTGCTCTATTCATTCAGCTGTCTAATGCAACTCATTTTAAAGGTGGGATTTTTAGCTTTTCTATACAAGGTACTGCATTGACGTACGTGTCAATATGATAGATCAATATGCTGTTTCCTTATCATACCATAAACATTTTCAAAGGTAAACCAGAAGATTTTTGTCCATAGATAGGTAAGGAAAATTTAAGAGTCAGACTGAAGCTCTGTAAGTTGAGACGAGGGAGAAAAATTGTTGTTGTGGAAGACAAGCGCGGCACTTGGAAGTTTTACTAAAATCATCAGCAGTAAATAGTTGTAATATTTGCAACATTGCTAGGTTTCAGAGTTAACAGCTGCTGATGGTAACTCTGCACAGGCCCCAATCTCCTAACTGTTTGTTTTCCTTTGTGAGACTGAAGTCACTTCCTAAAAATAAAAGCCCAGAATCTGAAGCGAAGGTCAGCAGGAAAAGGTGAATTGCTTACTGAGCTGTGGATTAACTTGATATATAGAGAAGTTTGATATGATCCAGATGAATGAATTATAGGCTGCATCTTGGTCATGAGCTGGAAGAAGACAACTATCTGACTGCTAAATTAAATATGAGAAGTCCGTGCTTGAATACAGACCTTTCAGTGGGTGATTCATTAATTTCATTTAATTTCTGAGTTTGGTTTTCTTTGCTAAGGTAACAGGAATCTCTCCACTCATAACTGTAGGATAATGCCAGTTTAAAACAAATTCAGCATAAAGCCTCATTTTTATATCCTATGAGTATTGTAAAACATAGATGTGTTTGTGAAATTCTGTGTTGTAATCTGTTTAGTATTGATGAGGTTATTTGGAAGGGCTTCCTATCTACATGTCCAAACTCTGAGGCAGCAGGAAAAGAAAAACAGTGAAATTAAGAGCTGCAGTATGGTGCTTCACGGCAGAATGAGGATTGTCTGGAGATAGTGTTACATTTTTTCATTATCAGCTGCATCTTTTCCTTTAGCTATTAAATTTTGTCAGCAAGATTGCTCCTGATATAATTGCTGACAATTAAGTGTTCATTCAAAGAAGAGCTGCGTTACTTTAATCAGAGATGATGGACTTCCACTCATAGTACCTGATAATTTGAATATTATCAGTCAGTCTATTTCATTTATTTTAAAAAGTTATCTTTTTTTTTTTTTTGCATAATATGGCTTGTGATCTAAATGCAGCTATATTACACACTCAGACAGCAAGTTTATTGGTTTTAAAAATGTAAGACTATTTTTTTCTCACAGGCAATGTTCTCACTTTACTGATTTCATTCTTAAAGCTGTATCTGTAATGTGAGCTAGCTCAATGGGGAAGAAAAAAGTCTGCTCTTGATTTCTTGTTGTTACAGCTACTGAGAGATAAATACAACTAATTTAATGTCATGTTGTGGAACTGTATCTAACGATTTTAATATCAACTGTTGCTTGCAATGCCATGTTCTTTTATTAATCTTGATTCATTTAAAATACTTGCTTAAATTGGTATTTCAGAAGGACTTAAATATTCTTTCGGCTTCTGAAAATCTACAATTAAATTTAATAATCTACTATTATTAAATTTGATCCTGGCTGTTTTTCAAAGCTCTGAGTACTAAAGAGAGATGGCCCAGCATCTCCCCCGTGCTGATACAAACACAAGACATGTCAATACTGAATTAATTTCTTGAAGACCACAAAGAAGTTGACTTTGTCCAGGTCATGTGCTGAGGCTCCATGCTGTGCTTCGAGCATTGGCTTAGAGCGAGCTTTGGAGCAGAGTCTGAGAGTTCCCTTAACCATGTAGCCACAGCTGAAGAGATCTGGACGCCTAAACTGTGCTAATTTCAGAATCTGGACCCAAGTCCCTCTATTGGTGAGTTGCCCACCTGTAAAGGGGAATTGGAGTGGTCCCTCCCTTGTGTAGGGGGGAACAGAGATAAAGGCATTTGGAGCTCAGTTACCTATTAGGCTGCTGAAGATGTGTACGAAACACAATGAAGCAAACTGGAGAGCCTGGTTGTGAGTTGTGCTTTTACGGTTGTAATTTCATGTGACACTCAGAGGCCTTGGGATGTGGAATTTTTTCCTTTCTGATATTCCTCTTGTGGTTTTCTCATTTTCAAGCTATGCATTGTTAAACAAGGGTTTTGCTTGCTTTTGGGGATTTTATTTTATTTTTTTGATAAGAGGAGGTAAGGATTGCCTTTGTTTTACTTAGCTTTATTTTAAATAATATTTTAAGAGGGTTATTTTACAATGTTTACAGTGCACTTCAATTTTTTATTATGTCATGCCCTCTCAGCCCCTTGGCGGGATGAGAGGTGAATGTATGTATTATATAATTTATAATTAATTTCTGATGAATCACATATGATGAATACTGCTTATTAAATATTAAAGCCTTGTCTACAGTCATGCAGTAATGGCAGTAGCTCTCCTGTCTGTTCCTGTGGCAGTACTGATCCAGCCTATCGAGCTGGGCTGCGATGGCAGTGCTCAGTTACAAACAAAGTCTCAGCTGCCTGCCTAGGCCCAGGGTGTTAAGGAGAACTACCTCTTGCCTTCCCCCTGCCCCAGGTGCACCAGCGAGCACAGATGCAGTGAGAGCACCATCTCCAAAGCCTGACTGAGAAAAGAGGGGTGCTGCTGGTAACCCCCCAGCTCTGATCCTTGCCTCTATGCCCTTGTTGGTAGAAAGATTGCCCAGCAGGAGGTGGAAGCCTGGGCCTAGGCAAGTGGAAAATCTAGGGTAGATTCTGGCAGCCCGTTTTTATTGGTAGGGAGTGGACTTCGGACAGTGGAATAATCTACATGCAGAGGTCATTCCAGCATCTGGAACTAATGATGTCCCAAATCAAGGTGGGAATGCTGAGGGGAAAATAATGCAGGGGCTCACATGCTGCCAGGTTAGGCCAGTGGCCTTAACAAGGGTTTTTTCCAACTGAGCAGCAATGAGACTGAATCAGAAACAGCGCGTGACAGAGCACTCCCAGCTCTTCAGATTTCCTGAACTTGGAGGAATCCAAGTTGCCTACAGGAAAGCTGGGGAGGGGCTTTTTACAAGGATGGGTAATGACAGAACAAGGGGTAATGGCTACAAACTGAAAGAGGGTAGATTTGGACTAGATATAAGGAAGAAATTCTTCACTGTGAGGGTGGTGAGACACTGGAACAGGTTGCCCAGAGAAGTTGTGGGTGCCCCCTCCCTGGAAGTATTCAAAGCCAGGCTGGATGGGGCTTTGGGCAGCCTGGTCTAGTGGAAGGTGTCCTTGCCCATGGCAGGGGGGTTGGAATAAGATGACCTCTGGGGTCCCTTCCAACCTGAACCATTCTAAGATTCTATGATTCTCTGATTCCACCCCATTAGTGTTATTACGTAGAAAAGTAGCCTTCTACAGGGGTTTTGTGCTGTACTTTGCCTTCCTGGAAGCTTTGACCTGTGTTTCTCACTGAAGACCATGTGCAGTAAGGAAGAAATGCTGTCACTCTGTGCAATGCAGCAGAACTTAACCCCGAAATTCTTGCTACTCTGTGTTTACTGTCAGCTTGGCAGGCATATTTTCCTGCGTTTTAAAAAAAAATCTTGGCTCTTGAGTGACTGTTACAGCAGGTGGATTGGAAGGGGCTTAAGTACCTTGTAAGTGTATGAAGAATATCTGAGGTATATTATAAGAAATATATGAAGTATGAGAGGAAATGTGAGAATTTGATTCTGAGAATATGGCGTGCATAATTTCATACGGGGTGCTATGTAAGACCACATTCATGCACGTGAAAGTGTGTATCTTTTTACTGAGATGCCTTCCTCACATGGAAAGTGAGCTAGAAGAAGCAGGCAGTGTTCAAGCAGTGGAATTAAAAGATATATCATCAATGAGTGACCACATGAAAGGAATGTAATCCTAAGTGATTCCAATTAGTGCAATGCAAAAGGAAAGGAATGCAATTAATTTTGGTTTTATGGTTCTGTATAGCCCGCTTGTACAACATACAGCTTGTGAGATGAAATACTGCAAAATTCTTTGGGTACAGATAACAAAAAACAATGATTCTTAGCTGCACCATGAAAAAATAATGAAGCGCAGGCATATTTCTTCAGAACTTCTTATTTATTTTCTGAGAGCTCAAGCTATAATAATTGCAATAAAATCTAATTCTAGTAAATATTTGACTCCAGATTTTCTCTTCTCCCAGAGCTTTCATAGGGTAATTTAATGACATGACAGATTATCAAGAGCTTGTTTTAATATTAACTAAATCACATGCATAGACAAAATTCTCAGTCCTTAAAATTACATAAACAAAATTGATTTATAAGACTTGATCTTAATGGGGAGTGATATATTCACTGGTATTGAGTCTTTGATCTAATATCACTTTATACATGAGCTGTGATGAGAAGATTAAAAAAAATCCTATCATAGTAAGTGGAAATTACCTAAGGTAAAATTGTATTTAGTAACATAGCACCTTATCATGTACAGGAGGAGTCCATACAGAAGAAAACCTATGTTTGGTCTTAGGGATGGCAGCAGGACTAGGACTGTAATGTGTTAGAAATAAACTGTTTTCACTGAATCTCACATATCTAGTTACATTTCTTTCTTTTCAGGTAACTCAGATTAGTAAATTGCATGTAAAAAAAAATTAGTGATTTGATCTCTTTTTGCATGTTGTTAGGCAATCATTGGCATGCTCACCAATTATAGTGGTCACGCTATTCTCATTATTGAATCACAGTGGTCATGAAAATGCCAAACATTTTTATAGAATTCACTTGATAAAATGTCAGCAAATCTGTGTGTTTTTATTATTTCCAAATCAGATATTTCAATAGAATGTTTGTAAGTATTCCCAAAGCAGTGTCCATTTCTGACTTTCGGACCACACAAATGTATTACAAATTAATCAGATATTCTGTTTTCTGCATAACTCTGCACACTTACTGTTTAATCCTATTCTAAAATGCTGTTATGATTGACACCTTGCTGTAGAGATAGAAGTCAATTGAATAATATGTAGCAGTCAATTTTATTTGTACCTTAATGTGCTGAAGTATTTTTTCACATTTCCATTATTTATAAGTCCGTCCCCTTAGAGAATATATAGAAGAATTTGTTTTAAATGAGCTGATAATACCCTCTTTAAAATTTATAAGTATGACAGAATCGTATCTTTTTTCCTGAGCACACCATGGTGTGCCAATAAACTGGTTCTGAATTGTCTTGCACTTGCTATTCATAGGACAAACAGTGGAAAAGAGCATCTTGTTAAGGTTTGCTCAGAATGGGATTTCAACCATGCATCAGAAAATAACTAACAGAACAAAAGCTATCGTACTAACCAGGAAACCTGGAGTCATTGCCAGGATTTTCTTTTTAAAAGACCACAGTAGTCCTGCAGCTACTTCTGATGCTTGCTGTCATTCTTTCAGCTTCAAAGACAAATGTGGGCCTGATCTTGCCATCAGTGCTGAAAAAGTCTGTGAATCGATGCAAGTCCTTCACCTGGAGGAAATGGAGGATATGGACTTAGTTTTGAAAACATCTTGGTACTTTCTCGCAACTGATAGGGCATCTTTCTTTCTCTTTTTCCTTTTCCTTTTCAAATCTGTTTTGCACACTTCAGCAAAATCCAGTAGGGCTGAACTCTGATCTGTGCTTAGCAAGTCATTTGTGCCCAGCGTATAGTTTCATTGTTGGATATTGAACATCTCAATAAATGCTGAAAAGCTTTGATTTCACAGAATTTTGCTCTCCCCCCACATACAATTTAGAAAACAAGGGGAAGAGCTGTCATTTGGAAACATACCTGTTCTCAGTTTTCACAGTGCCTTTTTGTTGTGCATTATAGAGTCTTTTCTGCCTCTGTAAGTGGCAAAAGAAAAGACTTTATTAAGATATGAAATAGATACAACTTGATTGTTTTTCAGATAATTTTTGCTTTCAGAAATTAGAAAGGCTGATGCTCACCTAAGCGTAGAAAATGCAGTTCCCACACACACAGAGTGCTCATGTACTGTATGTAAATTGATGTATAATGCAACCCACATTAGCTGGGTTGATGATAGCTTCAGTTTCACTGCTGTCAGATTTTTGTATCTCCTTGAATGAGTTGGCTGGTCTGAATGAATGTTAGCATAATTTATGCAGCTGATAAGTGATTTGAGTGCTTGAGTTATTGATAAAGCACTTTAGCATATCATTTTCAGCTTGATGCTATGTGACATCAGAGTAGAAGATAATGTGCCAGTCCCTAGGCTTGATATTAAAGTCAATCTCCTCTTCGAATTCTAGAGGCCAGAGGAAACACAGTGCTGTCTGATACATGCCCAGGTGACCAGCACCAACCCAGTCAGTCCCATCCTGCATTCCCTGTTGGGCCTCAGGTCGGTATCTTTCCTTTAGACTAATTGAGGCATGCAATTTGATGAAAAGTGAATAGTTGTGATTGATCATCTTTTATCTGTGTCATGTAGAAAATGTGATATTGTTTGGCTGCATTCTGTGTTACAAAAAGAGAGCATGCATATATCCCATGTATGCTTTACCAGCTGTTTATCTGAAAAGACTAGCTTTTTGTATGCTTTTCTACTGTAAATGTAAGCAGCTTTGTATACTTAGGAGGTTAAATTCTTTGAACTTCTTATATAAGTTATTTTTGAAATGCAGGTCATGATTTAATATTAAAAAGCTAGTGCAATTTTAATGTGACCTTATTGGCTCTGACAGTTCTGCATGTCACATAGAGCTCCTGCATTACTAAAGGCATTTCATTATCTTTTATGACAGGTATTTATTTTTTTTACAGTAAAATGTAAGCATAATAGCACGGCTCTGTTAAACTTTTTAAAAGATTTTCCATATCACTTCATAGTTTCATCCAAGTTCAACCATACTCTAAGAAGACACTTAATGTTCTTCCACTTCACGAGACAGTCTTGCATCCTGGTTGGTCCGCACAGCTTCTGGTAATTGTTGCTGTAGCGTAGTCAGCTCTTAACACTCAATGTAGAACTGTGAAAATTTGGAAAATATTAGCATTTAGGTACTTGTGGGCTGACTTGAGTTAGACCTTCTTCTGTTCATGAATTATTTTCAGTGCGTGTGTAATGAATTTTCTAGTCTAGGTTCAAGTGGAGTTGCTACCATACTGCATGGCAGTTTGGGTTACAGCTTCAGTCTGTCAAGTCTGGGTTGAGACTGCGTGCTTTAAGATATTGAATGCAGCGCATGTCTGTAATGCAACACAAAAGGATCCCAAACAGAAGCAAAAATGTGTACCTCTGAACTGTGCACAATAAAACAGGCATGCTGTGTGTGTTTTGTTACAGCCATTACTGACAGCCCAACAGTTAGCCTCAGCGGTAGCAGGGGTGATGCCAGGAGGCACTCCAGCCCTGAATCAGCCGATTCTTATTCCTTTCAACATGGCCGGGCAGCTGGGGGGCCAACAAGGACTGGTCCTGACTCTACCTACAGCAAATCTCACCAACATCCAAGGACTGGTAGCAGCAGCTGCAGCAGGAGGCATCATGACTTTGCCATTGCAAAATCTACAAGGTAAGTTGTGTTTAGCGTTTTTCTGATAGAGACTTTTGCCAGTTTGTTTCACTTTGTCTCTTTTAAACAAAGCTATCTCTTTATTCAGAGAAATGTTGCTCTTGATACTTATTGAAAGCTAATGCTTGGATTGGTTTTGAATACTTGAGAGATACTTGAAGGATATTTGCATTTTTATAAAACTGCAGTGGAGGTTGGGTTCTTACATTCTCTAGGTCAGTACTGTAGAGTACTTGAATGATTCATTAGGCTTTTCTGTCATCAGTGATCAATGTTTTCTACTCACAATTCACTTTAAAATTTCTAATGGCAGCATGAAGACAAGTATTCTGTTTCACTGTTGTTGATTAGAGTAGCTGAATGAATAGAGGCACCTAAAAATACAGTATTGTATGAAAATCACTTTTTAAACCCTTTTATTATAAAATCAGAATTTCCTCAGTTAGTTGCCACTACTGCCTGGGATACACATTCTCATTCTTGCTGTGGGAGGTCTGCTTTATCAATAGGGTTCTGCCTTTCGGCATCCAAACAGTTTGGAGGATTTACATGACTCCAAGCCACAGAAGCAAAAAGTTCATTTATGTATGTATCCTCCCTACTGTCTGAGCTGTGCCATGCTCCCAACAGTTCTATCCTAAGATATCTGCTATATTCTCCTTACAGTGTAAACTCAGACTGAAAAGCAGTTCTATGAGACACCATGCACCTCTTCTACCTTAGTATTCCATGCTGTTAGAAGTAGTACTCATTCCAAACACATACAATATAAAAAATGGATATATTTATTTACTGCTTGTAATTATTTTGGTTGCTTTTCAGACAGCAGTTGCTGTTGAGCAGAACCATACCACGTGTGGTTAGATAAGCATTAGCCAAAATATTACAGCAGAACTACACAGACTTAACGGAAGAGGATAGTCAGGAAGTGACTGTCTAGCATGAAAGTAATAGAAGCATGAGCAGGAAATATCAAAATAAAACTTTAGCTCTTTCAACTTGCTTGTTTTTTATTATTATTATTATTATTATTTCTTGTTTATATAAGTGGTAGGAAAAGTTTTCCTCAGACAAAATGTTAATTGCATTAAGTGACTGCTCTGCACTGCACCCTAAGTCCTTTTTAGGTAATCATACTATGTGTTGCTGTTGATTACTTGACAAATAGTTTGAAGCACCAAATCATACAGGTTGTGAAACAGAGCAAAGGAAGAGGCAGCTCATGTGTTGAACGAACTCCCTTACTAACTATGTGCACAGTACTCTCACCTGTTGGAGCAGCTACTTGCCTTTACCTTGTGCATGTTTAAAAGTTTAATGTCAACAGACCACTCTTATCATAGTTGTAAATGGTTTTCACTTTAATGTTTAAAATAATGTCTCTCTCATACCATTAAGCTGCACCGAAGAACCTGTCATTCATAAATCATAGATGAAAAGGACACACTAATGCACAAATTTTGCTTGTTTAAAATTTGAGAGTGCATGTAAAGTAGGGAACTGGAGATTAAAAAAATAATGCAGGAACAGGAGCGGGTAAAAGCAGATATAACAAAGTGAAGGGGAAGTGACTTTTTAGCGTAGGTGGATGATGAAATCTTAATGAAGAAACAGGCATTATAAAAATGTATCTTTCCACTCTGGAGTGCTCCAGGTTATGACTGCTGTGTGTGTAGTATTGTAAATAAACATAAGCTCATGCAATTCTTACATCATGTATTCACTCCGTGTTGCAAAGCTGGGGGGGATTAAGCCCGGCAACCTTTGCTCTTTAGTTTAGGCATGGGTGTGTAATTGCTAGATAAAAGGTGCAATTCTGCTGCCAAATAAATGTTGCAAGCAATGACCTTATCTGTTGAAAAGTTTTCCTCTGTAATCTTTACTAGTAGATAGAAGCATGGGATCAAACAGGGGCTTACTGGGTCATCAGGTGTAGATGGAAGCAGTTCTACCTTCCATAAAGTGTACCCAACAGGAGCAGCACCCATGAATTAAGTTAGCTGTTTTGCTGTTCATTCACTTCTCTACTGTCTTCTCCCTTTCCTCTAAGCGCCTCACAGCTTTGTGTTTACACTTGCAATATCCAAATGAAGAAAGGAATGGCCATTGCCCTCATTATTTGGAAGTGGAACTAATATGCAAAGAAATGAAGCAACTTAGTTGAGATAGGACTTAAAGGCTCTGAATCGCAGTTACAAGCTTCTATTTCTTCTTGTGTAGCCTGCTACACAGTGCATGTGTGAATGAAGCTAAGAGTTGGGTGAGAATGCTGTTTCCAGAGAACATCTTTAGCTGTTTGATATCATCAGTTCCACCGAATCTGACTGACTTCTGGTCTATGTTTTTCCTGGTTATTTGAAAGATAACCATGGAACATGTGTTCTGTTTTATAGTCAGGACTTTTATTGTTATGGCAGCATTTGCTTCACCACAGTTTTGGTAATTCATGCCTTGTGGGCAAAATTAGATCGTATTCTTCAACTTCCTTCTCGCTTAAACCTATCTATGTGGCCTTGTCAACATGGATGACTGGGAGACATATTTTCATGCTGCTTTCTAACCTGTCTCATTACTCCTGTTGTTGTAACATCTGCTGTCCCTGAATATTCAGTGCTATCAAACATGGATGTCAAGAGCTCCTTTGACCTGATTCTTCTCCAGTTTTGTTCTCTCATCCGTAAAATGTTCATCCCAAACTAGCCCAGCCAGGTAACTCAGAAGACACCTTTAAACTTTTGGAATAATGTAGAATTCAGAAAAACTTCAGAATGCTTTAGTGGGAATAATTCCACTGATTTTTCTGTGATTTGTATGCATAACTGATTTTATTCTCAGAGACCTTCAGCTCTCATTTGGGGCGATAACAATTAGACCTTAGGGTGATTGGATGAAACAATGAACAATGTGGACAGAGAAAAAAGCACTCAGTGATAGGAATCATAGAGAAGATATGTTAAGTATTTGAAAAGAGAAAATAAGAGTTCCTTTAAAAATTCAAGGCATTGGTAAAACAGAGTGATTAATGATATGGAAACTACTCACATAGTATGACTTATTCAGTGAAATTACCCATTCTTCAGTTGTCAGTTACCTATAAAATCTCTTTTTTCAAAAAATGTATTTGTGTTAAATTGTTCAGTTGCTATATGGGCCTGATCCACCACTAAGTCAATAGAAATCTTGCCGGTGTAAGTGAAGAGAGATTTAGATTGTAAGCTCCTTTTAAAACTTGATACATGCTTGATTATTCTCATTACACTATGTTGTTTGTCATACACATTGCTGCACCATATCCATTCTCTAATGAAGTCAAATGTGCATGAGTAGAAGGAAGATGAGTATGTACATTTTCGCTTTGAACACTTAGAAAAAATACAGTTTTACCAGTTTCTATTAAATAAATGGAATATGCACAAAGAATATGCAAGGAATTCAGTTTACTGAGATGTTAGAGGGTTGGTGGCAGAATATAGCCATCTGCTTTAGAGCAAACAGAAGTCTCTGGATGTAACACAGATTCACCTGTGGAACATTGGCTTGCCACCAACAGTCTTTTGATGAAAGTAATAAAAACAACACCCATAAGTTTTTACTGGAATTCACTAAAAGTACTGAAGGCAAGAGTTTAAACACCATCCAAGATAGTTGTGGTCCCTATTCCCAGGCACATTTACAAACCTGTTTTGCTCTCACCATTTCTAGAATTATAGTTGGAGCACAGCAGTGCTTTTGCAAACAGCAAAGATCTGGAGGTGTCATAATAGCAATGGTGAGGTACCCTGCAGCACAATATCTTGCCTGCCTGTTGCTTTTAGTCCATTGCTTCTTGGCCTGTCCTTATTGACTAACACAGAGAACACTGCCAGCTTTCGTATTCTCATCCAAGCAGGTGTTGGTCAATATACATCTTTCTGTCTGTGGGGAAAAAAAGACAGACTATTCTGCGCTGAATAGTTTGAGTTTCTGTAGCCCTTTTGTCAGATCAGATTTCTCTGAGTTGTTTGTTTGTGTTTTAATTTTGGTTCTCTTTCTCAATGGTCTTTCCACAAAACTAGTCTTAGAACTTAGTCTCGGAGTATTCAGTAATGTCTGAAAGCTGTTTTTCTGTAGAAAGACATTCTCTCCTCAAATCCTTCTGCTTTTTCTAGATTAGTATATTATTTCTGTGTATCTGAACAGAAAGATACTTGGGGGGGAGAGTTTGTTCTGTCTTGTTTTCTTAAGATATTTTTGTCCCCTTTAGTTCCCTGTTGAAATCTCCGAGAAATCGGAATGTATTCCATTGCTGAAGAGTTGCTGTCCTCTCATTTCATTCAGTTTTCCATGTCAATTAAGAAGTTTTAGCTAAAAATTTAATGTTATTTTAGCTATCCTTTTAGTATGGTATACATGTTGGAAATGAAAGGAACTTGTGCTATGTCATCTGCCAACTCTGTTAGCCACCTGCACTCCATGGACAAGAATTTGGGAGTCTCTCCATGAAGGCTGGCCCAAATATACTGCATAGCATAACAATGGGACAACATTGTTTTAGACTTCACCACCACTAGGACGTTTGAATGATACTTGAAACTCAAAATAAATCAACAAGTTGGAGATTCTAGCCTCATGGCATGGAAACTTCACACGTTTTATTTCTGCTGCCCATTGTACTGTTCTTAAAGTGGATATCAATAATTTATTTCCAAGTCAGAGTTTCTCAGTCTTGGGTTCTGAAAGAAATGAGAGCAAACTATCCCCCCAAATCATTAGAGAAAGGCTTCAGTGCTGAAAGAAAGCTTTGCATGGCTGAAAATGTGAAATCATTAAATTACATTATTTAAACAGCACCAAGTCATATTTTAGCTGCAATATAATGGAAGGGGTAATATATTAAACATCTTGAGAGCTAGGAAACAGCTATTAAAATACATTGATATGGGTGACAGTAGACATAGATAACAGTAAAAAAATTTAGAAAGCTTTATTTTTTTATGTGCTCAGTCAAAGTGAATGTTGAGTAAAGACCATAATGGTAACAAAAAGGAAAAAATGAATTGTTTGCATTTATTAGATCTTGTTTCTTCTGAACATAGATTTGAATCATTAATTGCGCAACTGATAAAGTAAACATGCTCTGTCTCCATTTCCCCATGTACACAGAGCTTAAAAATCAGAAATCAAAGAGAGATGAAAAACAAGAGACAAAAAAGAAATAAACTGCAAACCTCAATTGCTTACTGATCTAGTCCAAATTCCAGTTTTTAGAACATTTTCCCCTTTTAACTAAAGTGATGCAGTCCCTATTCATTTGTATTCCCCTTCAAGTAACATGAAATAGCTTTCAGAGTCTACAGAAAGGCAGTGTTTCACTTATGTATTTTAATGAGCACCAATGTCAGTAATAATCAAAATGATGTTTCACTTAGAGGAATAGTTTATTCTCAGGTACTTCTGCAGTGTACTAACATAACCAGAACAAGAATGACAAGAACCAAGAAAAGGAGCTGCACTTGCTAGCAATTTCAGTTAGCCCTCAAACCAAACATACCTCCACTAACACTGTGTAAATGCTGCACATAATACAGTCACCATGCAGGGCTCCCTCATACAAAGAAGGGGTTAACGACCCTTTATGACTAACCTCCCTACCTCAGTACATGTAAAGAAACAGGAGAAAATTGTGCATCCTTAAGCCTAGCGTGGTATGCACAGAGAGCCTATAGACTAGCAGCTAATGGCTACGTTCCTTTCTAACAGTGCTGTAGGGGAACTGAAGTAACAAGCAGACATCCCTGAAGACAGACTGTGCAGTAAGTTTTGTGTCTCCAGCTATTTGCCAGGAAACATACTGTTTGGAAGTCCTAGAGTGCTTTGGGGAGAAAAGATGCAAGCTTCCTTTCTAAAGGTAGTGTAGGAAGAACCTTAGTGGGCTGATTTTCCGTTTGTGATGTTTTTCCCCATCATACAAGGTTTCGCCTGTGGGAATGATGTGGTCCCGTGTTAGTTGTTCACCTTGTTCAGTGGCAAATTGCTGTCTTCACGGAGAGAATATGAAAGGTTCAGGGCTTTATTAGCTACTAGTTGTTTATTGATCACTCCCAGTGAGTTAGCTATTTGTTGTTTGGATCTTTTTGCCCCATAAGTTAAAGGCCTACCATCAGAGGTATTAAAATGCAGTAGTATTAATGTTTGTATGCTCTGTTGTTGACTTCTACACAAAATGGACCCTAGATATGACTGTTTTTTCACTACTAATGGATATGGAACAACATCAGTGAGGAGTAATGAAGTGATGTAGATCAAATTAATTCTGAAATCTCAGTGTTCACACCTACTTAAACTTTGCAGGCCAAGTTTTGGCAGGGTCTGAGTTTCCAACTTGTATGCCAAGAAGCAGATAGGAAAGACAGAAGTGGTCTGCTTTTCTCCTAATTTTCCACCAAAAACCTGTTAGTTAACTGCCATTTAGCAGACATGACCACTAGGCTAAGAACTGTGGAGTGACTAGCATCCAAGACCTGGGCATTTACGGGAACGTACCCCTTTATTCAGCATGAGTTTTCCTCCTAGTCCTGACTCAGACTGATACTATTTCTGGCAGGAATATTCCGTGTGCAGAGTTGTAAATGAAATTTCTGTCAACCAGAACATGAATGCATTTTAATGCTGCTTTTAAAGTATATCTTTGCACCTGTTTCCAGGAGCCTTTAATCTTCTTCTCGAATTTAGACCGTGACAATTTAAATTAATGTAGAGAAAACTCATTCCAGTAATGTTAAGCACTTAACTTACTGTAATCTTACAAAAGCAAAGAAATTGGGAATGAAAGTAAAAGTTCTAGCTGGTGTTTGTCACTCTGTTCCTCTCCTCTGCATTGTAGTAAACATGCTACATGCACTGTTGGATCACATGCAAATAGGTACATCTGTATGGTATATACATATATGACTCATATGCTGATCCAGAACTCCTAACTGCCATACAGCAAGCAATAGAAGGATTACCAGGATGGATATGCAGCGTTCACTCTTAATTTCCTTGCCTTGGTGGATTTAAGTCAGACATTTATAGTCTTTGTGGTTTAATTTCCTTTGTTTTCCTATGGTGTTTGTATTAATAAAATCCCTATGATTCATGTTTTAAAAACTCCCTGAACACAAACTTGTGTTCCTGATAGACCAGTGAGATTCTAATCAAGCACATATATATTTAGGGACTCATAAAAACAACAAAGTCTTTATTGACCCACTGGGTTTACGAGCATTTTTAATAGTGTGAATTTTGAATCCATGGAACATACAAGTTAACCACTTGGGAGTCAATTCGTTTAATGAAATGTCTTTAAAGTCTACAGGACCACAGACCTCTTTTCTTTTTCTTGTATTTTTTGTTTGTTTTTATTGTCATCTTAATTTCCGTAGATGACTTGTGACTTTCTTGTTACAGTCTTACAGCTTATGCATCTTGAAACATTTTACAGTATCTTCCTCTTTTTTGGAAAAAAGAAAATTCTGCCTACTACTGAGATTGGTTTAGAAATGGAAATAGAATCTGTCTGGTGACATGATAGAATCATTTTGGATGCAAAAGACCTTCCAAGACCGCTTCTAACCATCGGCTTGACCTGCCAAGTCTCATCACCAAACCGTGTCCCTTAGCACCATATCCGTACATCCCTTAAATATCCCCAGAAATGGAGATGCCACCACCTCCCTGGGCAGCCTGTTCCAATGCTTGACCACCTCCTCCGCGAAGAAATTCTTCTTAATAGACAATCTAAATCTTTCCTGGCACATCTCAAGACCTCCGCATGCCCCATCACTTGTCACCTGAGAAAAGACAGGAGAAATCAGAAATGATGAAAATGAAACTTGCTTGGCTTTTCTTGACCCCAGATATCTATGCAATTTTATGTCCTGTGCCTAGAATCTTCTACCCATGGAGATCCTCATGCCTCACTCTCATTTTGTGACTGACCCCTGAAGCTTTTTTCCATTCCTTAAACATTTTGTCTTTACAAGCCCATTGCTCTGGCAGATGTAGTAGAGAGCAGAGTCACAGAGCCATGTTCTTCTCCACTCCAGACATCCTGTGTGAGGGCAAGCAATTCTCACCTTTTCTGCAACTCTTTTACCACCTGTAAGTGAACGCGCTGGTAGCTAGCTCTATGCTTTCCTACAAAAGTGGCTTTAAATCAATAATGTTAGATGCATAAAGCACCTCAAGCATATCTAGATCTTAGTTAACTGTACTTTTAATTCTTAAATATTGTTCAGGTTTATAGGCCACAGGCTTGTGGCTAGGCCTATTCAGGATTTCAGTATCTGGAATAACAAAGTGAATTTTCCTTGTTTGGGACCTACAGTGACCTTTTCCAGCCAGCAGATGAATTGGAAGTTTTCACCAAGACTAATTAGATTCAGCACAGTATGGATGCTAAGTGTGTTGCCTGTCTTGGGTTTATATACTTACTTATTTTAAGAAAAATACTTCTTTTGAACTTAATAAACTATAGATATAACATATTCCACTTTTTTTATGTTTGGTCATGATAAATTATGCAATGTTGAAAAGAAATCTTCAGCATAAAAACAAGCTTCTCATGATTTAATTCTCCATGATTTAATTCTGTTCAAGTCAATACTGATGCTTTGGATTTACAGAATCTGACCCTTTTTTATTTTTCCCTTTCCTTTTCTCAGATACTACATCTATGGTCCCTTTCTTCATCCAGTGCTGCTTGTTCTTTTCTGTTCTGTATATTCCACCTTAGTTTTTAAAGTTATTCACAGTCCAAATATTTCTGAATGTATGTTTTACCATGCAACTGATTTCCCATTATATCAGCAAGAATAAATGAAGAATAAGTAAATAAATGGTGATGATAAACCTCATGTAATTTCCCCAGTATATTGGGCTCCTGTATTTTAGCAGATGCATCTCTAACAGGATGTGAATCCTGTCTAAAAAGCAAGAAAATGATAGTAGTACATTTCAGGAAATTCACTTATTAGCAGCCTAGAAGTTGATTCTTCTGTTTATTTATTTTTAAAAGGATAAAGCCTCTGAAGAACAAATTCTCTGCATGTTCTCTGAGAACTGTAAGTCTAGCAACCTGAGCAAAGCAATCACTTTCAGAGTCTCTTTTTGAGATTTTAGCCTTTCCCTTTCCAGATCAATGTTTGTGAACTGTAAATGAAGACAATGCTCCAATCCTAGCACTGTAGCGTGTTTTAAAAATATGCAGTCCCGAGTTCTTTTTCTTTATACTGGTAACAAAATCAGTTCTTTAAATCTCTGTTTTACTCGGCTTTAGCAGGGGCGCTAGTTCAAAGTTATATCTTATTAGATAAATGCAATTTCATATGAGAACCTTGGGCAGTTGCAACCAGAATTAAAAACATATACTATTTGTTCCATTTGTCAGAAGAACATCATTGGCTGCAAGTGTAAGACTTATCAAGTGTATCTTTATGCATTTATGTTCCCATGAGTGCCATTATTTTACAATTTCTTAGTGGTATTTATATATATTCCATGTTTGACATCAGATAATTTGAGTTTGCTATGTTTGTGAGATAACTCACAGGGGAGAAAGTTGTATTAAATAAATAATAGAGATAAATTTTATACTTTCATATATTTCAAAGCTAATGCAGCTAACTTGCAGTGGAATGGTAACATGAAGACACTGTGCTATAATTTGATTGATCTGTTTTGACAGCAGCCAAAAAATTGAGAGTGAAAGGTGTCAGCATAGATGAAATATTGTATAAGCCACATTCAGAAGGCAACCCCAGCAGCAATAGCAACTGGAGTTTTATTTCCTTTGATATCACACTGTTACTCACTTCCAGTTTATTATAAAATCATGAAAGGTATGCAACTTTCCATACGATGGAGGCTTTCATGGAGAGGATAGAAACAGAAGTTTGTCAGGTAGTTGAACAATACGTACTGACAATGGGATTTATGATGGATACAATATACGAGGGTAAATTATCTTAATCTTTCCCCCTGGTTTTCTCCCTTCTTTTAATCCCTTGTTACAGGCTACTGCTTATCTGGCATCTTACCTCTAGCTTTGAGGGTAAGTGACTCCCTCCAGAGCAGCCATCAGTGTCAGTCTATGGATTGCCTGGCAGGGGACTGATGCAAAAGCAGTGCTGCTATTACCTGCCCCAGCAGTGAGACTTGTTTTTAGTTCACCTCTTCTGCACAGCAAACTATATCCATCCTGGCTAACTGGGACAGGGTGAGGCCTGTCTATTTGTCTTTGTAGTATCTACTGCATTTCAAGGAATACAAAGAATTATAGCATCTTTTGAGCCTAGGAGAGCATAACTGTGCAAGTAACTTAGTACAGAGGGTAGCTAAATAGACCAGCTGAAATAATGCCTGAATGCAGAATAACTTGAAAAACACTGTTGCTCTTCCTTAAAAGCATACTGAATAAGAGAAGTGAGTGTACCTGTAAATACACAAACTATAAAGCTTCCTTTGTCCTGAAATCTTATTGACTTCAGTGGGAGCAAGGTACAGTTTAAATTGAAATGTATATGTCCTGCCATTCATTTCAGAAATGCTTCATTAAGAAGATAGAGGTCGATGTGAATGACAAGGGCTCTCAGTAATGAGCTGTTGCTCATGCAAAACAAAACAAACTATGACAACCATCATGTTAACAAGATCAGGAACCCTTGTGGCTTTGTAATGTAACATCAAATCCATATCTATACCTATACCTATACAAATATAATTATCTTACTTGGAGGAAAGTAAATAATAGAATGGGATGAGATTTCCAATACAGAGCAATTTATACACAGTCACATTCCACTTGCATTCTCTTTGTCTCCTGATCTGATCATTTCATAAATGGCATGGTGGAGATTAGAAACCAAGGTTGAACAACCTAAACTTACTGGTATTAATAAGGGAAAACTTTTTTGTTGAAGTGGTGGAGGATGGCAGGAGGTAAACCATTGCTCATAAAGTAAGTCTTATCGTATAGCAGGCTGCACCTAATAAAGTGTTTCAGTTTAGAGCAGTAGTGCATACTTGAAATGAATCCCCCTTTTTTCACCATTGCCTTGTATTAGTTTGATGTGTGTAGACCAGATTTCTTTTGGAGGAAACTAAATTAGAAGCTCTGCTTCAAGAATATTGAAGGGCCAGGTGGAGACACCTGCAGCCCACAGGCCACACGTGGCCCGGGACAGCTAGTAACATGGCCTACCCCCTGCCACTGGGCCATCATGGTGGTGGCTCTTCCCAGCCAAGTGGCCTAGCCCCAGGCACACACCCATCACTCAGCAACAATCAAAACATCATTCCAAGACAATTCCTCTTCGCTCAATGCAGCCTAAGCAAGCCAAGAGGTTGGATACCCATGGCACAGTTGGCCCTTTGGACAGCTTCAAGACCCATATGTTCAGAGCAAGAAACTAGAGTAAGTACAGTCCAAATTCAGAACCCTAAACTGCAAGTAGGGTAGAATAAAGAGACACAGAATCAACTGTCTCCATCTAGTGACTCACTTGTACCAAATCACTTGCTAACATTGATATAGCCTTAAAACTTGGGTTAGTGGTACAGAAAGGAGTAACTCATGACTGGTAAAAGCAATAAAATCAAATCCTATATTGCTGATGATTTAGAGCAATGTTATTTAGGTAGAGACTTACTTTAGTGCACTGAGTGCCCAGGTTGGAGAGGGTTATGTAGCTTATGTAATAAATAACTCTGCCATCAGCACCTGCAGAGTTAAATTTAACTTGGCAGCTCTGATTTTAGCCACCAGCAGCTGTAATGTTCTGTGTAGTAATTGTAGGCAAAACTCTGAAAATGGAATACATAAGTGCATGTGTATATAAAGCTATTCATAAACATTGAAATAAGCCTGTAGACATCTAAATCTGAAGTTCTGATCTGGGATGTGATTCACAGTGGAATCATAAGCTTCCCACACATTGTGTTTTGTGTATGGATGTTTTCTCACAAAGGAGTACTCAGGATCCATGAAAACTTGGGTCGTTGAAATGATTTTCAGTAGAGTGCATGGTTTTCTTGAGATGTCTTTCTTTTTCTTTCTAATATGCCTGCAGATTTTTTTTTCACATCCCAGCTTGCTCCTACGAGCAGGTACACTTGCTTTTACTTGCCCGATTGAGCTTCAGGAGCCTCATCCAGGAGCCTCTAGTCTGTAGGTTCTGGAAGAGAAACTCTTCCTGAGAACTGTTTCACAAAGCGATATAAAGAGGCAGAGAATGTAGTTAATGGAAAGATGCTCAAGTATCTAACGTGTTTGCTGGCCACAGTAATTGGGATTCCCCTTTGGTCGCACACCCCTTGATCATCAGATGCATTTACCAATCCATTGCTGGCTGAACAAAAGGACATTAAAAGAAAAATAAAAAGATAAGTGAGGCAAAACCCAAAACGCACAGCCTTCTGGCTGGCCAGTCAAATAGAAACTAAAGGGAAAAAGTAAGCTGACCACCTAATTGAACCAATTCATAGGCATCTCTCACATAAAATATTTTTGTGGGCCTTTCCCTGAATAGATAACCCAACCAATTGCTCTTTTATTTAGCTGAAGTGGTTAACTTTAGAAGTCTTATTAGAAAGTATCAGACAGATTGTCTTCAATGTAATGCCCGCTCCTTAAAGATTTCACTGACTATTAATAGGTGTGGTTTTGGAGACTTCACTGTTGTGAATAGCATCCTTCCTAGCTGATGTGTTTTCTCTAAATAAGGAAGTAAACATTTTCCCCACTCCTCTTCATATCTAAAGGAACCCTACATCGCCGTAAGTGGTTAGCTCTTAGTGGTGTTTGTGATATGGCAGCACAAAGCCAATTCCAGAGGCCCTCAACATTCAGTTTTAGTGAGGCAGATTCACATGAGATGTGCTGCTTGAGGCCCTGTTGACATTCGTGAATTTGAGTTTTAAAAACCCCAATGTGAAGACCCTCAAGGTTTAGCTGGCTATAACCTGCAAATAGTTTGGCAAGACCCTATTTGCAGTGACTGCTCAAGAGCCTTTCCCTTCCCCCATTTCAGTGGTCAGCACTGACACTTTGCATTATGAGAAAGAGCCCCACTTAACGCAGAGCTACTTTCAATTGTCATGAGCACTCAGCCTTATTTAAACTGACACCTTCTCCATCACCCCCAAGCTAGAATTCCAATGTCAGAGTGCTTCAAGAAGTTGGGATTCAAAGCTGTACTGTCTTGCCTAAGAGCTGTGATAGAGTGCAAAACAGCACAGAAGAGAACTTCGGAAATGGAAGGATGATCCCAAAGGTGGAGCAAGGTATGGATCATGGATGTTAGATATGGATGTGCCAGGTGGGTAGAGGAAAAGAGAGACAGCAAATTGATAAGTGGGCCTGCATATGAGTTCAGAGGAGAAAAGAGAGATGGAAGAACCACTCTCTTCTCTTGGACTTCATCAGTTCATAAGACTTCAGTGACCTGGGATCATGCCATTAGAAAGGATTATAATTCCTGCATCTTCTGAGAGAAGATAGAGTCCTTCCATCTCCCACAACACCAGTTTTCTTTGTCAGTCCTTCAAGGTTTGATGATGAGGTTCTCTAGTGACATTTTGAAATTAAATTAAACAGCACAGGAATTTCTAATGTGAGGAAACATAGTGTATCACCACATAATTGGTCCTTCCTCTTACTTATTCAGCAAATACTTATGCATTTGTCAGCTTAGGCATTTAAGTGGTCTCTTTTAACATTTAAAAGGGCCACTTTAACGATTCACCATTTAGTATGGTGGAAACTGAGGCACAGAGTAGTGAAATGACTGATATTTCTCAGCAGGACAGTGGCAAAGACAGCCATAGAAACAATTCTCAAGTTCAGACTTGCCAAACTTATGCCTACAGATTTGTAGAGGGAGAAATCACATTTCAGATTATACCATTTCGTGATATTTTATAGACATTCATATAAAGCATTTATTTTAGTTTGTTTCAAGGGCTGAATCCTGCTTGTCTCACAGGCATATCTCATTAGTTTTAGGGTGGTACCTTCCATGAACAAAGTTAGTAATAGTCATATATTTTAGTCCATTCCTTGAGTTATGCAAATACTCTGTTAGAGTACGAGAAAAAAAAAAAGATTCAAACAAACACACACAATGACTGGGCTGTGAATGGTTTTGCTCCTTTTCTTCCTTTTCTGTCTTCTTTCCCCTAGAGAAGTACACATTTGAGGTAGGGGTTTGGGATTAAGTAATCATACCTAAATTTCTGCAAATGTGAGGCAGTTTATATTCTTGCCTCAGTTTTTGGTTTAGAAAGGAGTATCATTGTCATGACAGACATTTAGCTCTATGTGCAGTTACATTTCAAAAATGCACCTGCTTTTTAAAGATGGGGATAGGAGATGGAAGGGAAGAGTACCACTACTTGGGTCTCATGCCAGACTTTAATGTAAAATTAATTCCTTTAAAAAGATTTTTAAAAAACCACAACATTTTTCTAATGTGCATTAAGAATGTTGGAGAGCTCACTGAAGCATATGCTTTGAGCTTTCAGGAGCAATCTGTAGTCAGGCATTTTAAATGAAAATTGATTTGTGATTTACATGGTCAGTGGAAAGAAAATTAACTTATGAAAGGTTGTAATGAAATATTAGACAAGTAAAAAAGTAGATGGTGATCTAGTGGAACTAAAAGTCCCATCTGGAAGAATTCTGTGACATTTTTACATTTATCTGTGTTCTGCATGAGTTGTAATGTTAGTGGTAATTTTATGGGACTGAACTGAAATGAAAAGGGTGTTATCACAGATTGCCTACAATATAGGATTGTGTTCAGTGGAGAGTCCTGTATCCTTTTCTCCATTTTCCTATAATATGACTCATTGCACTTTTTTCAGCTACTGTTGTTGAATTCATTCAGCCTTTTACTTGAGGTTATTAAAGAAGAACATCAAATGCTCACAAATACAATCTAACAGCACATTTAAAAGCAGCACTGCTGCTTCCACTTACTCCTGCATAGTTGAGGTGCTGTCCAGGAGATCCTTTGAAATATATACTGAAAGAGAAAGTGTTGCTGCTCTGAAAACATATACTAACACAGATTTAAAATTGTTTTCTCTTTTAATTTATGCCTCATCGGCATAGTAAGAGGAAAGAACTAAAGCTTCTCCAGAATACATACTGCAGTGTATGTTTCTATTCCTCTATTCCTTTTAAACTCTGGTGTTCAGTGTATGACATCCTTGATTGCACTTGCTGTCAGCTGCTAGGAGAATGAAGAAAGACAAACACGTCAGAATAGCTTGATGCCATACTCCCTTCACTTTCCTCATGCTTTTGTAATAGAAAATCTTCCTCCTGCTTCAATAATCCAAACTTCATTGGTATTGAAAAGAGGAACTGCTGGACTAACTTCTTATAGCTAACTTTCCTCCTTCTGTGGTCTCCATATATAACAAATTCTGATTTATCCAAGCGTATACAGCTTGATCTGGCAAAAGATGAATATTCTATGGAATCAGGAGGATCAATTAAAGCAGGCATTTCCAACCCGTGGGCCGCATGCGGCCCGGCACAGCTCATAGTGTGACCTGCTCCCAGCTGCTGCGCAGAACCAAGTGACTTGGCCCTGGCCCTGGGCATGCACCCACCACTCAGAAACTACCAAACATCAGAGTGCTATTTAATGCTGTCTGAGCTGAAGTAAGGACAAGGGGATGGCACAGTGCTGTGCTAACTCAAGTTAGGGCAAATAATTTTATGCATTTTGACACATTGGCTAAATGCAGTCCTGGGAACAATGAAAAAATGCAACCTCGCTTTCCATTTTGGTAAAGGAATTTGAGAATGGGTTTCAAGATTGCCAGAAAAATCAACAATTTTTGGTATATTTGCAACTCTATTTTCAGTCATACGCTCAATGCACCACCTTGGAGAGGGACAGAGGAGAGAATCAGGAATTTAAAACCAAAGTAGAACTCATGGGTTGAGATAAAAACTATTTACGAAGAAAAAGAGGAAATATGGATAATAATTGCAATAATTATATATTTATGTGTATGTATATCTAACAAGTGATGCACAAGCAATTACTCTCCATTTGCTGAATGATGCCCAGCCAGTCCCCAAGGAGCAACCCACCCCATGACCAACTCCCCACTATTTTCAAGCTTTTNACCCACCCCATGACCAACTCCCCACTATTTTCAAGCTTTTTTCCACATGATGTCATATGGTACGGAATACCCCTTTGGCCACTTGAGGTCAGTCGTCCTGTTCCTGTACCCTCCCAGCTCCTTGGGCCCCCTGAGCCCCCTCACTGGCAGGACAGCATGAGAAGCTGAGGAACTGAAATGTCCTTGGCTCTGTGCAGCGCTGCTCAGCGACAACTGAAACCCCAGTGTGTTATCAACATTGTTTTCTCCTAAAGCTGAACCATAGCATCATACCAGACACCAGGGAGGAAAAGTGAGCTCTATCCCAGCTAAAACCTGTACAAGTTCCAAAAAAGAGAGAGACAACTCTTGTTTTTCTTTTTAAAAAAGTTGTTTATTTTGTGTCGTGGTTTTTACTTTTTTATTATT
>WBMW01005166.1:0-12077 GCA_013396635.1 Penelope pileata
ATAATCGGAGCGGGACACATGTTCACGTGAAACACACAGCACTTTTGCAGTGATGCACAGAATAACGTATGCTGTTCCCTTTGTGTGCTAGCCGTAGGACACTTTCAAACCTTGTTGAAAACATACTCATGCCACAGAATAAGGAATTAGCAAAGCCTGTCAGTGTCCCCAGTGACTGCCCCTGTACAGAATATGTCTGGAATATCGAGTTTGGTTTGAGAGACCGACCGCTTCCAGTTCTTTCTGCTAGCAGAGATTGCAGAACGTTTCTTCCTGAGCTAAATTTGGAGACACCGTGTTTACAAACCAGAACTAGACTGTCAGAAGGAGTCAGAGGAGTTTCAGTATGGTCAGGAGCAACGCTCTGTCCCCCACGTACTGTGTCTGAAGTTAGTCCTTTGATGCTTCGGAGGAAGGAGGAAACAAAACAAGAATAAAAGGAGGCCCCAGAAGTCAAGTGGAGCATTACAGGAAGTGCAAGAGGAGAGAAAGGGGATTTTCTTGACCTTGGGCAGCACAGCACAGAGGGCCTGACATTGCTATAGTTTACATAGGGAGAAATCAAATAGTAGCAGCAAAGAATGATGTAGTCTCATTTTAACCTTTTTCATGTTTTGTGAGTATGAAAACATTGTTTTCTATGTCAAGATCAAATTTTGGAGTACTGTTTTCATTGAAATCTACGTGTAAAATTTCATCCTCACACCGTGAGCGATGCTATCAGTTGTTACTCTCCTAGGTGCATGCATGCATTTGGAAGTTGCTTTGTGAGACTGGTGGATTGCTCATTTTGAGTGACAGCCAAAAATGTGAATAAACGTAACGGCAGGTTTGGTGTCTTCAGTCCTCCTGCTTAGGTTTAAGCCACGTTCAGGCTCCCTTTCAGTTGGCACAGGTTGTGCTATCACATTCTTATCTTTTTCAGACCATTTCTGTGACACTAGTAACTAAGGAGTGCAGCTTTGAGAAGAAAGCAAACCTGAACTCCACGTTTGAGTTTGACTTTGTGCCTGTTCAGAGCAGTACAATGAGCAGAAAGCACAGCTGGGGCAGAGCGTAACGGCATCAGTGGGATTTACAGTCGGTGCAGAGTAAGGTGTATGCACATGGGTACTCTGGTGGAAGGCAGGTGGAGAGAATAAAGCAAATGGAGAATAGAATAGTTTAAAATGCTGCTGGGTAAAGAACCTTTTATTTTTCCAAAGCCAGTTAAAATTTAAAATGATATGTGTACACGGCTTGGCAGCTGCTCAGGTAGGTGAGTTCTGTATTCAGTCGTAAGAATCCAGCAGAGTTCATGGAATTAATACAAGAAGTTGCAAAGAGCCAGAAGTGCTTTGTACCAGAGCACCCTTTGAAGAACACTGCCCTTTTCAGCCCCTAAACACGTCCAGGAACAGGCACCTAATGTCCATCTCGAGCTTTCTTATGTACTTAAAATAATTATAAAACCATTATAAAATGTGCAAGTACACACCTTAGTGTAAAATTTTTATGCTGTTTTCTTTCAAGTTCTTATTTTCAAGCCGATCTGCAAACTGTAGGAAGAAGGAGTAGTAACTGGTTTTTCTGGGTGAAGGTGGGCTATGAGGAAAATAAAAACTTGCAATATGCAACTGCATAAAATCTTATTTTAAAAAATTTAAAAGTTTCTTAATTTTAAAAATTGACTTTGTGCTTTGGAAGTAAATATTAGACAACTTAATCTACTGACTTATCTTTCCTCTCACCATGTTTCATGGCCAACTACCAATGTGTGTGTATTTAAGAAATACCAGGACAGTGGAAGACAGCAAAATAAAGGAAGGGGTGAAGAAGATTATGCTTACCATAATGGCAATTTTGTAAGTCTTGGTGCTGTGCATCACTCCTGCGACTCTGCATTGATGGCCCAGGAAACAAACTTCTTACTTTTTGTCTTGGTTTTTCCCTAAATAAAATGTGTAAGAAAACTGGTGATACAAATACTACTTTTAGTGTTGAAAAACCTCTTAATCTGCATAACGATGGATACAGTACAAACTGATAAAAAAGAAATGAGTGACAGTAAAATGTGTAGCTGATCATGTTGCATGTCACTGGGTTGTTTTCAGCACTCCTTTAGAAGTGAGGACCAAACATGTTTTTCAGTTGCAGAAGCTGTGATAGAGGTATACGCAGAAGATTTGCATGATTCCCACAGGTGAGAAAAGCAACATGCATGCACGGGAACCAAACAGCTCCTCTGTGAGGGAGCTGCGAGTGCCTCAGCTTCTGTGGCAGTCTCCTCTCCTTTATTTTTTTGAAGTCTACAGCTTGACAGAATCTAGGTATGAGACTGCCATAGTCTGCATATGTTTGGGATGGAGCGTACAAAAATCTCGGATCTGTATAGAGAGATTGTGCAGACAGCACAGCTTTCGAGCAGAGACATAAGGTGTACCAGAAAAGGAGAAGGTATACGTGCTGATCTGGAGGTTTCTGACAGAGGAACAAGACAGGCTTGGAAAACAAAGCTGGGCGCTTAAAAACTCTTAGTAAATAAGGGAAAAGATGCCCAAACTTCCTTGTTGGTTCTTTTAAAAAGGGCTTGTTAATAAGAAAATAATCATTATGGGGTTTGGAAGCATATTCACTTAACTAATTTTTTGTTCTGTTTTTAATTCCTCTTCCCTTCCCCTTCCCCTTCCCCTTCCCTTTCCTCTTCTCTTCCTCTTCTCTTCCTTTTCTCTTCCTCTCTGCTCTTTGGCAGATGGTCTCATAGCTTTTTTTAAAGTTTATTGTATGTCCTCCAAAAACTTAGTTACAAGTGCTTAAGTCATTATTTGTTCAGAATTTCCGTTGGCATCAGTGTTGACCTCAGTAAGGACTGCAAGAACTGTGATCACTCTTCAGGATTTGATCTGCTAGCAGTGAATGCAGAGGTAGTGGATCTGGAGGAAAAAAGAAACCCCGACATTTTATCAAGGTTAAATGAGTAAGTGGTGTGTCACTGCCTCTTCTGGACCTTCTGTCTGAGCCTTCGTGCAAGTGGCCCTCACTGCACGCAGTGCAGAGATAAGAGCTGCAGTTTAATTGTTGGCACGTGTCAGTGTGGAATTCTGTAAGCAGGGTTTGCTGGGTGGAATTAAAACGTTACGTTACTTGTGTCACGTTAAGGCTTGGTTTGTGGAAGAATGTTTTGAAGTGCAAGAATAGCTTTCTTAAAATAATTTAGTTTCCCTTCTGTACTTTGCTTGGCTGGTGAATGAAAAGCAATTGGCAGAAAGAAGCAAACTCTGGAGGGACACACACACACACAACGATGAAATGCCTTCTACTGTGTGTTGTTATTAAGACTCCTCAACGTGTCTCCATCCCAGTATAGCTGTGACTGGGGGCGAAGGAGTGGGGCTGTGCAGTCCCAGTGCCTGGTGAGTTCCTACAAATTGTGCCGGCAGCTGTTGAGCTCGTCCGTCGTCAGTGTTTTTTGAAGAGAAGCCAAGGAATTTTTAATCAAGGAAGATTACTGGGCAGATTACTGTGTACTGCATATTTAAAAATAGACTTACTTTTATTAGTAAAACCTCTTTGTTTAAGCCAGAAGTGTTACATTTTTCAGAGAAAATGCAAAAGCTGTTTTGATTTAAAACAGTATTAAATTATTATGAATGAGATGGAAAGAGATAATGAGATGGAAAGAAGATAATATTTATTCTCTCTAATGGGAACGTTGTATAGGAACGTCAGCATGAGTAATGTAAGCGCATTTTAACTTTAAATTTTAATGGATCTCAGACTGTGGCGTTTTGGGGGGAAAGGGGGCTTTCGGTGACCTGCTGGATTGGGAAACGTCTTATTTAAAGAAAATTGTCGATGGAATGTTTTAGTCTCTGTGAAGTTATTTTGGTAATCTGCTCTCACAGGACCAATTGCTATTCTTTTCCCACCCTAATGAAACTAGGTCACTTGTTTTTGGCGCTCGTCCAAGCTGTGAGATTTATTTGGTGTTCAAGTGCACTGTCTAGAAATAGTGATGCAATGTCAGCAAGGCCACTTTTCATTTCATGAACATAATTTCCAGTGCCCTGGAATTAATTTATTCACTGACCTGTTAGTAACTGCAATCCGTCTCTGGCTCATAGAGGCAGAGGCAGTGTCTGGAAATAGTCATGGTCACCCTACCAGGTGATTACTACAGGATTCCTGTTCAGTGTAACTTTTTTTTGGTCTTGATCATGTAGAAGAGTCTGGCTGCTAATGAAAACAAACAACTATTTAATCAAAAGGAAAATAGTAGTAATTATTGAGTGTTGGATAGCTCATTTGAAGTATTTGTTTTATACTGCATTTTACTTTAATATATCTGAGACACGTTCTAGTTACCTTCGAAAATCTATAGGAATTCAGCACGTGTAAATGATCTGTAATTGCCTGAAAAGATCATTTGAAAAAGCAAGTTATGATTTTACTCTTATACTTAATAAATAAAAGGAAAAGTAGTGATTTGAGTTTACTTGTGTTCCAGGTTTATTTTCTTCTTTTTCTTTCAACTCCTGTCCCCCCAAGGTTTTCATTAAAAGCCGAAATGTCTTTTGCTAGGAGCAAAGAAGGTGGTTGCTGAGGGCACTGCACTGCTCTGGACAGCACAAATAGCTGTTGTCCCTTGGTGTGGTTGAACCCAGCAGGCAGCTCAGCACCACACAGCGGGAAGGGAAGAGAAATCAGAAAGGAGAGGAGAGGAGAGGAGAGGAGAAAAGGCAAAACTCTTTGTGTTGAAACAAAAACAGTTAAACAGGTCAGAAACAGAAGGGAAAATAATAACAGTGATAAACGAGTATACAAAATAAGTGATGCACAATGCAGTTGCTCTCCACCTGCTGACTGATGCCCTGCCAGTCTCCAGGCAGTAACCGAATCCTGCCCAGCTCCACCCGTTGTTGTTCAGCACAACATAATACAGCATGGAATATCCCTTTGGCCAGTGTGGTCCTGGTTCTGTCCCCTCCCAGCTCCTTGTGTTCCCCCTTGGTGGCAGGGCAGCATGAGAAGCTGAAACATCCTTGCCCTAGTATAAGCACTGCTTGCAACAACTAAAACATTGGTGTGTTATCAACATTATTGTCAACCTAAATTCGAAACACGGCACCATACCAGTTACTAGGAAGAAAACTAACTCTAGTCCAGCTGAAACCAGGAGAATATCCGCCTCTTACTCTGTGCCATCTACCTCATGCTCAAGTCCCACACTTTCCAATACATTCCAGTTAATCACCTCCACCTTTCTTGTATTCTGATATATAAACACAGATATCATTCCTTTTGCCTATGGGCTGCACTTCTGAAATGTCTGTGGAGTTCGTTTAGTCCATGACATTTGGGCTTCATCTCTCATAAGAGTTTTTCAGGACAGGAGAGATTGGTGTGTGCTGTTGGACTGTTGCATGCTGAAGGCAATACTGGTTCCATCAGAATTCATTCTTATTAATCTGAGGGATTCTTACTATTGCCATTGATACAGCATCTAGTAACCATGCTAGTGATGACAGGCTGTTATATGTAGCATTTAACGTCGTACAGTTTAAATCATTGGCTATTCCCACCCAGCATCAAATCCCCTTGAGGTACACATTGGGTTTTCTCGTCCTTCCACATTAGCCACCAGGTACACCCAGGTCCTTGAGCAAAAGCAGTTCCACAGATGGGCTTGCCTTTGCCTGAAGCAAGGATGTCTTGCCCAGCACATTTTTCATGTGCACCGCAGGGATTGTATCTCCTTCTACAGTACATACAGGTTTTGATTGGGCAGAGCCAGCTCGATTGGCAGATCCCCAGATGTTGGCTAACCAGGTGGCTTTTGCTACATGTGTGTGTTTGAACGGTCCAACACCCATTGCTCTCTGTGTAGCCTGTAGCAGTCCATTGTATCGTTTGCTTTTCCTGAAGGCTGATGCATGATAGGGGATGTGATGCACTCATTCATTGCTGTGCTCTTTGGCCCAAGTGTTGATGAGGTTGTTTGGAAACAAGTCCCGTTATCTGACTCAGTTCTTTCTGGGGTGCCCCATTGCCACAGGACTTGCTTTTCAGGGCCTGGGGTAGTGTTTTGGGTGGCAGCATGGGGCATGGGATATTTTTCCAGCCGTCACGTGGTTGCTTCCACCATTGCACGCACATGGTGCCTGCCGTGGCAGGTTTGTGGGCGTGTGATATTGTCAACCTTCCAAGCCTCCCACGTGGATATTTCAGCCATCATCTTCCGTACCAGAGAGGGTTTATCCGTGTGGTTTGCTTAGTTGCAGTGCATGTTTCACATTGGTGGATAATGTGTGCAGTAGTGTCTATGGTCAGGTCCACCCCTCAGTCCTGCGTCCATCTGTGTGTTGCATCCTTTCCTTGAGATATAATGGGCCCACCGAGCTAGAAATAGCTCACCCTTATGTTGCCAGTCCAGATCTGCCTCAGCCACTTCAGTCCCAGCTGCCCGATCCACCTGCTGGTTGTTCCGATGTTCCTCGGTGGCACGGCTCTTGGGCGCGTGGGCATCTACATGACGCACTGTTACAGCCATGTTCTCCAACCGGGCAGCAATGTCTTTCCACAGTGCAGCGGCCCAGATGGGTTTGCCTCTGCGCTGCCAGTTGTTCTGCTTCCATTGCTGTCACCACCCCCACAGGGCATTTGCCACCATCCATGAGTCAGTGTAGAGGTAGAGCACTGGCCACTTCTCTCGTTCAGCAATATCTAAAGCCAGCTGGATGGCCTTCTCTGCTGCAAACTGGCTCCATTCACCTTCTCCTTCAGCAGTTTCTGCAACTTGTCATGTAGGGTTCCATACAGCATCCTTCCACCTCCAGTGCTTACTCACAATACAACAGGACCCATCAACAAACCAGGCATATTGCCTCTGATGGTCTCTGGTTTATTGTACAGTGGAGACAGTTCAGCATACATCATGTCTTTCTCTGGTGATACTCAGAAATCTTTGCCTTTGGGCCAGTCCACAGGCACTTCCAAGATTCCTGTTCTACTGGGGTTTCCTATTAGAGATTTTTTCCATCTTGTCCTTCCTGGACTGGATCGACAGCCACTGCATGGATCAAAATCCTGTTCAATTTGTTCCAAGGCTCCTTGTTGTTGCTGAGGGCCCCATGTGAAGCCGCTCCTCTTCCCGGTCACTTGACAACAATTCCTTACAACCAGACTGTAACCTGGACTCTGCATTCTCCAGAAACCCACAACACCTCAGAATGACCGTGTTTCCTTTTTCTCTCATTGTCAGAGACATAGCTGTTACTTTGCTGATCACATCCACAGAGATCTGATGATGTCCACCTTGCCATTTTATTCCTAAAATCTGCATTTCCTGCGCAGGTCCCCTGACCTCGCTTTGCTCTACGGCAAAACCGGTTGTCAGAAGAACTCGGATCATTTCCTTCACTTCCTCAGAAACGTCCTCTGCTGTGTTGCCCCACACAGTGATGTCAGGGGGCTGTGCAGCTGCTCAGGAGCTCTCCCCTGCACAGCCTGCAGCAGCCCGTGGTGAATGGCAGGGCCGTGCCCTCACCCCGGGGCAGCTCATCCCAGGGGCACTGGATGCCGCTCCAAGTGAAAGCCATTGCTGGCCTCCGCTCTGCCCTCCGGGGGCTGAGCACGATGCTCTGCTGACGGCAGTCGTGCCGCTGCCACCCGGCTGCCTCTGGCTCCGGCTGCTGCCGACGTTCCAGCACGGCTGCACCCGGCAGGGCCGTCACTTCAGCCAGGCCGCAGCGACCCTGCCGCCTCCGCTCCCCGCTGAACTGCCACGCTGGCCACACGGGACTGTCACAGGGCGAGCAAGCCTCGCTGATTGCTCCTGGGCTCCCTGCTCCATGAATCAGCTGAAGGGTGGGAACCAAGGAGCCTCGGCTGGCGCAGGATTGCCACAGGTGCACTGCTGTGGTGGCAACTGGCACCTGCTGCTCTGGGCAGCCCTGCAACAGAAGGGTCCACCGCTGCACTTCTGGGCTCTTGGAGAGCCTGTCTGTACCACTGCACTTCTGGGCTCTTGGAGAGCCTGTCTGTACCACTGCACCTTTGGGTTCCTGAAGCAGCTGTCTGTACCACTGCACCTTTGGGTTCCTGAAGCAGCTGTCTGTACCACTACACCTTTGGGTTCTTGACGCAGCTGTCTGTACCAAGGCTGCCTGGAGCCTCTGGGCCAGTCGCAATGGGATGCTTCTGCCACTCGTTCCCCGTTAGGCTCACTGCAGTGAGCTCTTGAGATCCCCCACATCACTCCAGCAATGCAGATGGGTTCTGCCCCGTTATAACCTGACGGCGTTAGAGCACACTGTGCACCGGTGTCCACTGGAGCCTCAGGCTGCTGTGGTTCTGAAGTGCTCGGCCATCGAATCCACACAGCCCGATAACTCCGACCGTCCCTCTCCTGTATTTGGATGTTGTTACTTCTTGTGTGAATTAGAAATTCTCTTATTGAATATCTCTTATTTCAATGTGAATTAGAATTCTCTCTGTTAAGATCAGAAGTAAGATCAGCCTGAGTACCCTTTCTGGAACTGCCCACTGGAAGCTGGAGCAGCCCTTTTCCTGGAACAGCCCTGTTCTGTGGTTAGTTTTCCCTGCAACTCACATTCCTGTGCCTCTAGGGCTGAGGTGGCCGGGACTGTGAATGAAATCTTTCCACCTATCTCCCAGCTCACCCAGGGCTAGGGGTTGGAAGGGTTACTGCCTCCTTCACGATTTCTGGCTCTTCCTCCTCCTATTGTCGTGGCCTTGCTTTGGAGTAGCCGTCCTTGTCTTCTTCTTCGTCCTTCCCCTTCTTTGTAGAATTTTCTTCCCTCACGGAATGGGCTGGCTTGCACACCCATTGTTTCTTCTGTTGTACAGGGGCAGCTGACACCAGCACAGGTCGGTTCCCGGATTCAGTCGCAGGGTTTGGATTAGTGCTGGGTGCTGCTTGGGGGGCGTGGGCCAGGCCCCAGCACATTGCAGTGATTCCCATATCTGAAATTGAGTGTTGGCGTAACTTCTTCAGACTTGTTAGCACTTCTTCAGGATTCTGCACTTCAGGTGTAATGTTCCAGCGCACTGGAAGTGCCCGCTGCTCTCAGTGCTTGCCACTATCCTCCCTGTTGCTCATGACTGTCCGGCCTGGAGGCAGATCGCTGGGTGATCGCATTCAGTAGTTATTAAATCTTAAAGAAGACCTGGAGCACGTTCGGGTGACGTAGCAATAGGAGCACACTGACTGCGACATCCCAAGGATATTCAGAATTGCCAAGAGCTGTTGCAACTAGCCAGGATGGGAAGGGGAAGGGGAAGGAGAGGGTGAAGCAGATAAGAGTGAAGCCCCTTGCCTCCCCCGCAGGCTGACTCCCCAAGGAGAAAAGCTGAAGAGTGTTGTTAGTAGTAGTTTTCCAGAGGTGGTTCCCAAACTACAGAGATGACAGTAATGCTGAGAACAAACACCAGGTCAGCCTCATGACCAGGAACTGTATCGTACCGTAAGCCAGTGTTACACCCTGCAGGAGAGTGATAGCCTTAATCCAGCCCCCAGAGATGTGAGCAGGACGGCAGGAAGCACAGACCGAGGAGAGGTTTTGCACCCTTCTGAAGATGAGGGGGCAGTTCTGAAAGAAAAAAGATCAACGCCGTGACCAGCAGCTATTACACTGATGTAGCGCTTGCAACCCCAGCTGGTTTGGGCCAGCTGTCCCAGTTTTTTCCCTCCCAGGTCCTCGTGCCCCACCACCCCTTGCTGGCAGGGCAGCGTCAGCAGCTGCAGTGTGCGTGCCGTGGTGTTCAGCACTGCTCAGGAACAACTAAAGCAGCAGTGTTATCGATGTCACCCTACATCCAAAACACAGCACCATTCCAGCTACCAGCAAGGAAAGTAATTCTGTCCCAGTCAAAACCGGGACGGCCTTTTTCTACCAGCGCCCTGGAGAGCCCGGCTGCCCGCTGCCATTGAGGGAGAGGGGTTCAGTGCCCGGGGGGCAGTTCTGACTGTGCAGCGTCACAGCCGCTGCTTCTAGCAATGCTGCCACTATTTCGGCTTCTCTAAGGTAGAGAAGCAGCCAGCCTGGCTCTCAATGGATCCCTCCTGTGTTCTGCATCCTGACTCTGAGCTTTTTGCCTTGCTTCACATCTCAGCGTTGCTTTCCCTGTTTGGCACTGAGCACTGCATCCTGACCCTTGCTCCACGAGCGAGAAGAGTTAAATTTTGGCTGCAGAAGCTCGTGAGTCTGTATGCTTCGTACAGCACCCAGTTCAGTGTATGGGAACGCTAGCAGGTTTTGATGACTTGATCCATTACATCCTTTGATGTCTCCTTTGTTTTCAAGTTCTTTCAAATGACACAGTAAATTAATCTGTTCTCTGTTCACTACATCTGCTGACTGTCCCCCAAAGTCTTTGTAATAAAAAAGAGAATAAAAACAAAGTAAATTCATGGTGAGTCACTTTCTAAAATGGGATACAACAGTAAATCAATACAAGATATGAGCAGTGTAGGAAAACATTTTCATCTAGCCAATTACGTAGAAGCAGAACATACTTGTTTGTTTCTTCATGCCAGGCAATCCAAGTGAAACTGATCTGAATCTATCTTCCAGTGTTTCAGACACACGGGCATTCTTCCTTTAAAACATGTTGAAGTCTTTTTGGTTGCTTCCACTTACAAATTACTAACAAGGCAATCCCATCAATATTTTACAGTGTTCGTACGCTATGCAGTTATTAATACATCATGTGATCGTGATTCAAACAGAGATTTTGGTCCCGTTTTTGTATTTCAACGTGAAATAACAAGTTGTAGTACTCAGTGGCTTTCTGAACTGTGCTTGTTTTGGGGCACGGAAACTGATGTGTTTGGGAAGACTCAGCCTGTGTCTCCGGGTCACCTGTATTGTAGGAAGGAAAATGGAGCAGTGTGGTCTTCCGAAGGTCCTCGTGGCTGTCGCTCTTGAAAGTGTCTGTGTTCTGGTGGCTCGTTGCTTTTTGGCATCAGGGCAGCAGTTCTGCACTTTGCTCAGCCTAACATCTGCTTCATTGCCTGCTTCAGATGAATTCCTGTGGCGTATTTGCCAAAGGTTTGTACTTAGGAGGAGCTATGTGTGCTAAGTGTAGTCTTCCTCTTCTGTCATTATGTCATTCTTTTCCCTTTTTTTTTTTTGTGTGTGTGTGTGTGTGCATGTGGAGAGTGCTTTGGAAAACAGCAGTCCTGGCTCTGCTGTCTTTTGGGAGGTCAGCAAGTGATAGTTCTTCCAGCGGAGCTGGAGAGCAGCTGGAAGGTGACCAGTGAAAAATTTCAGAAGTATTCGTAGCTTTGGCCATTTCATGGTGGAATTTTCACTGTATGCCATAGAGCTGTGTTGTTACAAGCCTTGCTTCCAGGGTCTTCATGCTGTCTTAACCTAAACTCGCAGCGAATTTCGTCCCCACCTTTCCTCCTGCAGTAGAAGTCTCTGTGCTGTAATAAAGGCACCATCCTCTTAGGAGAGGTTAGCATCCTCTTATAGTTAGTTATCATCCTCTTAGGAAGGATCAGTGAAGGACAGCTACTTCAGGTAGAGAGCTGGTTTTCCTGTCTGCCACTCCTGGAGGAACCCCCGCGTGCTGCCAGACCTGCATTCACACAGCTGGGCCTGAACTCCGGCCTGCTCTGCGTGCCCTGCACAGCACAGTGTGGCACTCCCGAGGCCTCCAGGCATCCGGACTCCGGCTATTCTCAAGAAAACAGCCACACCAGCCCAGGGGCACAAGTGTTCTGAGCTGTTCTGTCTTGAAGCAGGAGTCGTCCTGTCTGCTCCGGTAGCTCCTAGGACGCGGTTTCTGCAGACATGGGACTCAGCCCCCTGGACACGTTGTGGGGGTTCTGTCCGTGCTGGGTCAGGGCACCGCGCTGTCCGGAAGGCACTGAGCACCGAGGTGAATTGCTGAACCCAGCGCGTGACGTCAGCGTTAGGAGGCTTCGGGTGCAGGAGTTTGTGCGGGCACATTGCAGCGGGAGTACAAAGCCCCGCAGTACAAGCTGGTATTTTCACATCTTTGGGGATGGAGCTGCCTGCTTTTTTTTGATGGTGTTTGTTTGGGACCTGAACTTTTTTTTTTTTTTT
>WBMW01005166.1:12098-30870 GCA_013396635.1 Penelope pileata
TAGAAAGGATAGGCAATTTACTAATGTGCATGTAATTTGTGCCGGTAGCACACTCAGGCAGATGCAAGAATTACGGACAAACGCAGCAGATGATTACGGGGCCATCTGTTAGGCAGTGCCACCGCTTCGCAGGCTGTCAAAAGGAACAGCATGCAGCTGAGATGTGCAGAGGTAAAACCGAGCTCTGCTGGTACTGTCCTAAGTACTGTGAAGAAAATCGTGCAGAAGGAAGCATGCTTCACAAATACGGCTCAGTAACTTCTGTATGCTTAGCCAGTAATTTCCATTGAGCTTTGCTATGTAAAAGCTCACGTGAAGGATTGGAGCTACCTTTTAAAGTCATCGTTTGTAAAATCAGAACAAGTCCTCATGCTTTCACTCTTACCCTGTGAGTGTAAACTGTGCTTTCCAGCTCAGTCTTCATTTTACACAAAATAATAGTAAAAAAATATATGGAAGACTTGGTACAGAATTGATTGCTGTCAGTGTGGAGGAGAAAGGCGATAGTTTGAAACCAAAAGCTCTTGGCTATTGCAGTTCTGTGGGAGAAGTACCTGGCAGCTATTGATCTGTTACGGAAATTTCTGAAGTTTTGGCGTTGTTGATCTGGACGTGGTTCTGGATGAGCTGGCGGAGGTGATCCTTTCTGAGCAGGGTGGGCGGACATCGTGACCTCCAGAGGTCTCTTCCATCCCCAGTCACCCAGTGGTTTTGTGATTTTGGTTAGTTGCAAGAAGTGTCAAAGACGCTGAGAACTCTGTTCTTTTTTATATCCTCAGAATCGTGCCAAAATGACATGTTGTGAGCACGAATAGTAGCACAACAGACAGAACGTGTGATGTGAGACCAAAGCTGGTTTGCTGTCTTTCCCTCCCCCTCGCATAGAAAAAGGAAGTTGTGTTTTCGGAGTAGACCAACAGAATGACAGATGGGTCAGTGGAAAAATCATTGACTTTCCTGAAAACAGAGTTTGTAGAACAAAATATTATTGCAGTCTCATGTAGGCTTTTTTCCTGATTTGTTATCTTTTCTGCTTTCTTGTTTCCTGATGTTATAAGACTTAGATTATCTCCTATGACAAAATCTCTACTACACAAGTTTCATTGTGTGTATGAGCAGTAGTTCAGTGTTTTAAAGAAAGGTATTTTATAATTCTTCCTTCTTTCTTCTTGCTGTGTGTGTTACGGGTAGTAAACCCGCTGTGATGTTCTCGATGGTGGTGGGCTCAGATCAGAACTGTAGCTGTGCTCCCACTTCGCCGAGCCTGAGAGAGGTGATGTAAAGGTGTGCAGTCGCGGGGCTGGTGCCAAAGGGAGTTCGCCTTGGGCTGTCAAACCAGCCCCTGCGCTTCTGTGATCCCACGGTTTCATCTCCAGTTCTGATTTGGGTCTTGGTGTGCATCTACATTTAGAAATCAAATTGCCCTAGTGCTTGGCTTCGGGCATATTAGCAAACTGCACAGAGCTTCGGGTAATCCCGAGAAGCTCTGAGGCTGGTGATGTGTTTCTCAGGTCACGATTCACGTACGTGGCTGAGAAGGTGTCTGAGCTGAGCATCGGCACATTCTAGGGTGTCTGACGTCAGCAACTGGGTTGCATTGGGGTTTTTGTTCTAGATTTCTCTGGGTCTCACTGGTGCATTTTTTTTTTTCCAGGTTTTGCTCAATTGTATCGGGGTGTTTTAGGTTTTGCTCTTATAATAAAGGATAAACATTGAGCAGGAGTATTGCTTCTGGCAGTCTTGTACATATTGCTAGTATTTCCACACGTGCAAGCAGTAGCTGGAATGATCTTCACCACTTGAAAACAATGTTGAGAAAATAATGTTGTTCAGAGAGTCAGGAAGAAGCGTGGTGGCTTTTTTGGTTTAAATTTGTTTGGTTTTCTTTAGAGAGAATAGTTCACCTGTTGCAGAGCTTTCATTGTCCTCTGAAAAAGCCCTTGGCCGAGCTAAGGTTCTGCTTTGGCTGAGCAAATACAACTGAAATCATCCAGAAGTGTCTAAATGACCAGATGTGAGTGTCACATTTCCGGCGCTAAAGGAATTGTGCTCTATTTGTCCGTACACAGTCCAGGTGCACCAGGGACAGCGTTACTTCCAGGGATTTACATGAGCACCAGCTCTGGGGAAGGGCCTGTGCAGATTCATAAATCCAGATTCCTTTGGTTGGTTGTGTGGATTTTTCTCACAGAGGGAAATGAACGCTTGTTGTGGTAATAAAAATTTGTAGTATTCTTAAAACATCCTTCTCAGATTAGAGGGTCATGAAAGGGTAACTGTAGATAATACTTCAGGGGGGATCTTTGGTTCGTGGCTCAGTAGGTTGTGAAGTGTGACACTGATGATACGTCTTTAGTCGATGTTACACAATGCGATTACCAAGTGCAAACCCAGAGCAGAGCGTAGTTGTCTGACTCTCCATGACCAAAAGTCACTTTCAGCTTACTGGGAGCGAGGCTTTGCCGTGTCTCCTGCAGTGTGTGTGGTGTGTACTGTCCCTTTCATCTGCAAAATAGAAAATCGGCATGTCCACCAGAATTTAAGTCATTTCTGGGGAAAAGTTTAGATTTATTGCTTATTTTTTTTAACTTCCTGGTACTTCTTGGTACTTGGAGATCTAAGTATAGTGAACGTGGTTTCTCTAAAGAACATAAGCCGTGAAACATCAACTTCAGCAAAGTGAACTGATGCTTTCTGAGCTACGTATGGGCTGTGTTGCTGAAGAATTTGAAACTTTAATTTGCGTAGAAGGTGCTGTTAGTTTGTTTCTAATCTGCAGATATATTTGTAGTATCAGTACAGCATTTTAACAACTTCTGCAAAGGTGAAATAACCCCAGAGTAATCTGCAGCACTGCAGAAGGGGGACGTCGGGGCTTCAGCTGTCTGCAGGGCAGCTCATCAGTTTCTGAGTGTCTGGCTGAAGTAAGTCACATCAGCCACTGGGGTGGCAACCAGAAGTGTGGAAGCCGTGTAACAGTAGTAGTCGTTTCCAGAATGAAGAAGTCAGCTTCAAGAACGTGTGTAGGAGGAAAATGTTTTCCAAGAACTAACTGCATTTGAATATCATTTCATTTAAATAGAACACACCTCCGTACGACTGATATTTTCATTTTTAGTAATCATTGAGATTCTTCATCAGAAATTGACTTGGCTGTGTCTTTGAACACTGGCCTGCAAAGTTCTATTTCTGTATTAAATCATTAAAAATAGTCTGCATTGTTCTGTTCTGCAGTCTGTCCTCTGATGAGTCAGATACCTTCAGCACTCATTTGTCAATCACTGGCTTTGCCATTCCGGCAATTATATCTGTGTAATTTTTCTGCGTGATTATTTAAGCTGTTCTCATGGTGGAAAAGGCTGGCTTGCACATTTCTTTGCCTCTCATTCCAGTTTCTGGCTCATGTCGTGTAATACCTAAGTTGAAAAGCAAAACCTTGGGATGTGCTACTTTTTAAGCAGAAATCAGAATTAAACAAGGTAGTCATTGCTACACAATAATTTTCTGAGGGTGTTTAGGAAGGTTTTTTTCTTGTAATGACCAATTTGTTGTATTAATGACTCAGAATGACCTGAACGAGATGCAAACCCTTAAAGACCATCAGTGAAGAAACAAGACTGAATTTGCAGTCATCTGAGAAAGATATTTTCCATGTTCCAGAAGATCTGCCATCTCAATAACCTTGTTTATTGAAAGGCATGGGCAGAAAACGTACGGTAAAACTTCCGAAAAACGAAGTGTTGTGGTCATCAGCCCAACATAGCTGACAAGGCTGTGTAAACCCAGTCAGTCTTCCTTCAAGCCTGATTTCTGCTTATCTTCCTGCTCAAAAAAGATCACGGGTCTTTTAATCACTGCGGCAGAATGAGACATGGAAAGGAACGTGAACTGTAGTTGGTAGGAGGAACTGGCAGGGAGACTGCCTCCAGCACAGTGCTTGCTGGAGCAGTGTCGAGATGTGATCTATACAAAAAAAAAAAGTAAAAATTGCAATTAGTTTGCAATTTTCATTGTGTGTGTACAGCACTACTCAATTGCAGAATGAACCTTGTTTGCAGGAAAGGCCCAGCTGTCGTCAGAAGCCATGTGCACGCGAGTTTGAAGAGGTGACTTTGAAATCTGGAGCAGTGAGCTCCTTGTAGGCTGCAATGGGATGAGGTGTTGGCTTTGAACATCTGACACTTCCGTGGATGACTGCAGGTTTTATGAAAGTTGAAGTAGGGTAGGGATTGCAAAATAGGGTAGGAATAGCCAAATTGGTTTTGTTTTGTGCCATGAAATGTAGAATTTAAACAGAAATATCGAATTAAAATACTGTGGCTAGGAAGCAGTTATCCTACCAGTAAAATTATTTATGTAGTTTGTCAAAATAACACATATTTTAGTAAATTACCACGGCAATTTTGCGTACAAATAACATGATAACTTTAGGACCTCTGTTTAAATCTCTGTAACTAAATAACTTTTGTGTTAGAGCACTTCTTCTTGGGACCCTATGGTGCTTGTGTGTGTCGAGCCTTCCGAATAGTTAAGGATTTGTATCATACTTTAAGCCATCTTTTATGGAGAAATTCATGTGGAGTAGTTTCTCAGACATTTAGAAAATGTCTATTACATGAATCACATCGTCTCAGTGGGATAAAAAGTGGTTGAACTGTGTTCCACATCAGTCTCTTGTTTTATAGTCGCATGAATCAGTGTTTGGGTATTGTATTATTCATACCATGAAGCCAGTGCAGTAGAATGAGGCAGTTCTGTTACATGTTGGAAAAAGTGATGTATGTGTACCTGAGCCATTGGTCTGCAATGATGTCATGGAAGCAATCTTAATTTGCCATTTACTTTGAAGTTCATTAACTCACTCCAATTTCAAACGTGATTTTCAGATAAATAAATAAAGCTGTGTGCCACTTTGTGATTTCTGAAGAGGCATTTTAAAGGAAGTTTCTAGTTGTTTGTTTGTTTTTTCATTAAAAATAGCAGGCTTTCTTATGACAACTGTGCTGCCAGCTCCTTTGCTTACACTGTTGTAGCACAGAAACACTGGTTAAGGGTGGGAACCTTCTTGTGTAAGGCACAGCACTGACGGGGAGCAAGGTGATTGTCCCTGTAAGGGTAAGTGTAAATGTAAGAAAAGATGCATTGTGTGGTTTCAAAACACAAGCAAACCAGGAGACTACATTCTTTGGTGTGGTAGATGATGGCTGTGGTAGCGTGGTGATGTAATCTCGTCAGCTTTTGCTAGGAGTCAGAGTACAGGCAGGGGGGTTGGAACATGGTGATCCTTGGGGTCCCTTCCAACCCAGGCCATTCCATGATTCCATGGTTCTAAAGGAAAACGTGGAGGCTGCATCTGTAGAGAACAATAAAAGTCTCCAGAGGACTGCTTCTGAGCATGGGGTGTGTTAGGGAAGAGGACAAGTTGCTCGTTTCAGAGCCTGGGATGTGCTCTGTGCGTTCCGACATTTCTCTGTTGTTCAAAGACCAGGTTCAGACTCTCAGTGCTGAATGAGACTTAATGGATGGGATGAAACTACTGGCTAAACATTGTTACACTGCTATTTTACTCAGCAGAAGTGGAGTGTAGTCAGCCAAAGATGCAGAGAGAGGAATGGCAAGGTCAGAAAGACAGGTTACAGAAACTGCCTTTGACATTTGGAAAATGAATTCTTTGCTGAAATTTCACCTCATGCTCCGATCAGCAAAGGTTTGAAAGCTGACCATGTATACCAAAATCTAAATCCATCTTTCAGCAGGACTGGGCCCCGCTGGCATTCCCAGCATATTTTAAGTGTAGAAAAAATAACCTTTCTCTCACATTTTACATCTGACGTTCATGACAAACATTATTTGAGTTGAAGAGCAACAGATTGATGCTGCAGTGGAGGGTAGATGCATAATGGAAACAAAGAAGGTTTTGAACTGCCAGAGGAGTTGTTGGGAGATAGTGGAGGATGCACTAAATGCAGCCTGTGTTGTGAATCTCTTGTGTATGGTTTCCACTGGTTGAAATAATTAACAAACCATTTAACGGCCTGCTTGTTTCTCACCCTTTTCCTGCTGTGCTTTCCCTGTGTCACAGATGCAGGTGTTGCTAGAACTCTTGTTCCTGAGCCAGTCTTAGGATCACAGTTTTGTGGGCTGGTCTTGCTTTCCCCATATTGAAACAGCAAGACAATTTTTGCACCAAAAAGTAAAAAAAAATAACTGAAGAAGGCTGAACTTTTCTGAGTTTGTTGATCATCTCTCGATATTCACACAGTCTCAACAGTTACTGGAGAACCTCAAACACGTTTAAGCACTGGTTTAAGCAATGAGCTTAAATTTAAAAAGTGCAAGGGTGAGTGGATGTTACAGTTTTCCAGATATGATTCTCTAGCTTACAAGTGGGATTTAGTGGAGTGAGTGAAGCTTTAGAACTAAAGAGCTTGTGTTGCCAGTCCCAAAGGTCTGTCTGACCCCGTGTCCATTCTCTGATGGAGGCAGAAATAGGTTCCTAGCATGGGGTACACTTCATTGCTTTCCTGGTCTGTATTTTCTGAGCTGAATGTAATTCATATATTTTTAATAACTCTCCATGGATTTTCCTTCCATCAGTTTATCTGGTCTTTCCCCCCCTTAAGCCCCTGCTTTGTTCAGTGCTTATACAACTGAGTTGATTTTGCACAAGGGGATCTGTAGGTTCTAATGCAACAGTGACCTTATCTTTGAGTGATGTTTGTGTGATCTAAGTACTTTTTTTTATATTTGAACTAACCATTAAGTCGTTACTAGTGTCAGCAGCTGTGGATTCTCTGAGCACTAAGGGACCAGTCAGTGCAAGACCAGTAAGTGCTAACAGAACTCATACATTTTGTTGATGTTCTGCTCCCTCAGACCTTGCTCCTCACCTCACTCACACTGGCTAATTTGAGCCTCTGTGTTACCTGACAGAGAACAATTGCTTCGTTGAATGCGATTTCTAATGACCAAGCCATGATGCACTTTTTCCTGGTGTGGTTGGTTAAACAATTTAAGTAGTTACATGGAGTGGTGTCAGCATATTAGAAGCAGCTGTGCTGAGGAAAGAGATTATTACTTACTGTCCTACCCTCAGCTACATGTCCTGCCCTGCTGCCAGAAGTCATCACTCATAGAATCACAGAATGGTTCAGGTGGGAAGGGACCTTAGAGACCATCTTGTTCCAACCCCCCTGCCATGGGCAAGGACCCCTCCCACCAGACCAGGCTGCCCACAGCCCCATCCAGCCTGGCCTTGAACACTGCCAGGGAGGGGGCATCAGCTTCTCTGGGCAAGCTGTTCCAGTGAGCAGATCATATAGATTTGCTTGCAGAAAAGCCTGTGCAAACTTCTTTATTACAGTTGAAATAAAGGAGCTAACAAACCCCCCCTGCAAATTAAGCCACTCAGGCGGATTTTAATTGAAGCAATCTCAGGAAATCTGGTTCAGATTGTAGCGGTCAGTTGTAGAAGCAATGTTGTTGGTATGTGAAGGGAAGCAGTAGCCTCTGCTGGCACAGCTGGACCTGATTGTCTAAAGCTGGTATCATACAAGATGAGCTTCCCTGTGAATTTTGGAGTGATGAGTAAGTTAGGTTGGAAGGGCACTCTGGAGGTAACGTTCTCCAATCCTGTTAAAACAGGACCAGTTTTGAAATTAAATCAGGTTGCTGAGGGGCTTTGTCCTGTTCAATTTTGTATGTGTTCAAGCTTAGTTCTTCCTCAGGTTTTTTGAGCAATCTATTCCATGGTTTGACAACCTTCATTGTGAAGATTTTGTTCCTAATTTTTCAAATTTCTCTTGCTGCAACTTGTGTCTTTTGCTTCTGAGCCTTTTGCTGTGCATCTCCAAGTTGAGTTGGTTTCTGTCTTTCCTGTAACTACCCCTTAACTTACTGACGACAGCATTCAGATTCTGCTGTGGCTTCCTCTTCTCCAGGCTGAACAAGCCCACCGTCCTCAGCCTGCTCGTGAGTGTCATGCTTCAGTGCTCTCGCTGTGTCTCACCTCCCTGCTATATGCACTTCGACTTGTCAACATCCTAAAGGGACAAAACTCAACACAGGAAGCCAGGTGTAGTGTCTTGAGTATAAAATGAATGAAGTGCTTCCTTTCACCTGCATGATTCCATCTTGGTAGCCCGTCAACTTTCAGTGTTTATTATAGCACGAGCACTCAGCTTATGTGCTTTTCATGTACATCATATAGGGAGATCATATCATATACGAAGGTATCAGGATATATCCTTATATCCTGACGCTATATCCTTTCTGGAAAGCTGCTTTGTAGTTGGTTTTCAACAAGCTGATCCTGCTTCCTGGTATTATTCCATCTCAGCTGCAGGGTCCTGCCTCTGCTTTTGTTGAACATCATGAGATTTACTCTCAGCCTATTTCTCCAGGCTGTTGAGATCCCTAGGAAAGAAGCCATGCCCTCCACCGTATTGATTTCTTCCCATGATTTGTAGTGCTCCCTCTCCCATTGTCTGTGTTGTTGTTGATGCTACCAAACAGTAATGACTGCACTATTGACATCCCACTCCATCAAATAACACAGCAAATAATGAATGGCCTGCAGTGGGACTTTGAATTGCTGTCCATGTGCTTCGAGTAGTCATATAATCGTAGAATGGCCTGGATTGGAAGGGTTGTCTAGTCCTAACCCGCTGCCATGGGCAGGGCTGGCACCCACTGGGTCAGGCTGCCCAGCGCCCACCCAGCCTGGCCCTGGGCACCTCCAGGGATGGGGCACCCACAGCTCTGGGCAGCTGTGCCAGCGAATAAAGAATTTCCTCCGAACACTTAAAATAACTCTCCCCTTTTTCCGTTTAAAACTATTCCCCATTATCCTATCACTACTCATCGTGGTAAAGAGTCTCTCCCCATCTCTCTTGTCAACTTCCTTCAGGTTCTGGAAGGCCGCAGTGAGGTCTCCCCGCAGCCTTCTCTCCCCCAGGCTGCACACCCCCAGCTCCCTCAGCCTGTCCCCATACAGAGGTGCTGCAGCCTCTGAGTGTCCCCGTGCCCTCCTCTGGCCCCGCTCCAGCAGCCCCGCATCTTCTGGTGCTGGGGCCCCAGGCCTGGGCACAGTGCTGCAGGTGGGGCCTCCCGAGGGCAGGGCAGAGGGACAGTCCCCTCCCTGCCTGCTGCCCCTCCTCTGTTGGTGCGGCCCAGGGCACCGCTGGCCTTCCGGGCTACAAGCACACTGCTGGCTCCTGGGCAGCTTTTCCTGAGGCAGGCAGGTTTCCAGCTATCAAGTAAGCCACTCCTTCAACCCCTACCTCTGCTTCGACTGCAAATACTAGTTTGCTGGTAGACTGTGTCAAAGTCTTGCTAAATTTGAGGTTAATGTTCTTCCCCTCCTACATCTACTGAGTCAGCCATCTCAGCAGTCAGGTTTGTCGGGCATTGCCTCTCACACACCTAGAAATAGCTTCAAGGAAAACGTGCGCTGTCATCTTTCCGCAGCCACAGGTCAGCCTGATGGCCTGTCCTTCCCTGGGTCCTCCTCGAAGAGGGATGTGGCATTCCTGCTTTGGGTGTCTTTCAGTCAGGTACTTTGTTGCCGTGACCTTTCAGAGAGGAGACCCCAGAAACTGCCTCATGCCCCTGCAGCATGAGCCCCAGCTCCCTCAGGTGCATTCCATCTCGTCCCTTCGGGCCTGCCTGTGTCCAGGGTGCCCAGGTGGTTTCTGCCTACATCAGCCTCTGCTGTCCTGTGTTCCTCCACTTCTGCCCTAAGGCTCAGAGACACTGCTGAGCCTGAGAGCAAACCTTGCCGATAAAAAGCTACACCAAGGAAGCATTAAGTAGTATTTCAGCCTTTTTATGTCCCGTATCTTACCTTTTTGTTGCATTTTGTTGTTTGGCCTCATGCCTCGTTCGCTATGGAGCCGCACTTACCTTGGTCATTTCTTGCTGCTGATGTACTTAGAAAAGCTGTTATTTTCCCTGTCAACTCCTGCTCCTATTTCCATTTGTGCTCATGTGGGCGTTGTGTTTGTATTCCTCTTAAGCACCCTGTCACCAAATCCACCTTACATAAACTGTCTGACATTCTGTTTTTTTCTCCTTTTCCTTTAAGGCGTCATATTTACTGCCCTCGTATTTGCAGAGCGAGTTTATTGTTAGGCTTTCCACGTGCACGTTTTTTCCCTAGTGACTGCTGCTGATGCTCTGTCTGCTTTCAGCTGGAGAAATACCTGGCTCCAGGCAAATTGCTTAATATTCCAAAGTCTGTGCTGGTGAGCCGTTGCACACATTGTCTGCTCCGTAATTGCAGATCCTACTATCTCAAGTGGGAACGTGAAACCAGAAATGCGTTGTACCCGCTGTGTTGTAAAAGACTACAGCTAGAGTGCAGTTCCAACCCCTGCAGTAGTTACCAGGTTATACAGAAGGGTGTAAAGTGAGACTGACCTGTTTCTGGTTTCAGGGATTATTTCTGCTAAGCCCGTCCGTAAGATGCACAGGGCCGTGTTAATGCCCATCTCATTGCTGCAGCACTGCGTGGCGTTCGAGTGTTTCACCTGTGCTTTCAGGCAGCTTTCCCTTCCCTTCTGGTTTGGAGGTGAGACACTACATTAGAAATAGTCAGCAGTAGATGCTTGCTTTACAGAGAACTTTTTTTCTTAATCAGTCAGTTCTGAGATAAGTAAATCTATTTTTAACGGAAGTTCAGAGAATTACAAGAGGTGCGATTCACGTCCTTGTTATAGTAGCTTTATTAGCAAGTGTATATCTAGTTCTATTTCACTGAATTTTTTTTTCAGTGTTGCATTGTTCATGTTGAGTTATTTAGCAGCAGTAAAATCCAGAAAGCTTAATTACAGCAGTCTGTAGCTGTAATGGATGTGTGTTTAGCACAGCGCAGGCCTCACTAACCAGTTTAATGTGCTGATCAAAATTCTCCAATGGTGTTACTGTGTTCGCAGCACTTACCATTTAAAATAATTTTTTTTTTCATCTTGTATAGTTTACATTACTTTTTTATTTCTTTGTTTCTTTTTTTTTGCCAGTGCCTTAAATTAGGCAGCTTCAGTGGTTTTTGAATGAGGAGCTTAACAGTATCCACAGCCATTTAATCATACACTTCCTGAGAAGAACGGCTTTCCTAACACTGTGTTATGAGATGATCACTTGTCCAGGGAGAGACATTGCTCTCCTGGTGCAAGGCTGTTTGGAAGGCACAGGTTCTGTCCTTCAGACAGTTTTGTATAGCAGTCTACAAACACGTGATACTCAGTGGCAGTTTCAGGCTTTAGGTGATGAGGTAGATTTGAGTTTTCGCCTCTGATGATTTCGTGTTGAACAAAGTGAAATCTTAGCTTTGATCGTCAGGGATGGAATGTAAGACGTGTGCGGTGACTCAGCGGTGGCTTGGTAACTCGCTGCTGGACGGTGCTGTGTGCTGAGATATCTCAGAGCAGGTGAAACAGCTCACGTCTGGGAGCTCCAGTTCACGCTGCTCGTGTTTTAATTACAGTCTTTGTCCGTATCGTCAGGCCAAATTGACAAATGCGGGGTTCTTTTAATTGTTATTAAAAACAACTGTGTTATATTGCTTGTAAAATATAGATTATTTCTGTAACCAAGTATACATGTGAGCATTAGATTAACTGCTTGAAGCTATTCCTCATGGTCTCTAGGTGGTAAAGGAACAAAACGTCGTCACAGTGTAATTATTATAGCAAACTGCATTTGACATGCAACAAGAAAAGGTGAACAACTGCAGTGTGCTGTTACCACTCTGTGGCCTCTGGTTGGACCTAAAATGCAATTATTCACGTGCCAGTCAAAAGCATTTTTTACTAGGTATTTTTGAGGCATTGCAACTTTTTTTTTTTTTTGCAAGTTGACTTTAGAGATGAAATAACAATCTAGTAGCTGAAATTTTATTGTTCAGTCACCCCGTCAGTGACTTAGGAGGTTAGTGAATAATGAAGTACTGACATCTGCCTCTCCGAAATTCCAGCTGGTGTTTCAGCACTGACAGTCCTGACACTTCTGAAAGCCTAGCCATTTCTAATTCAGTTTCTTCTGTGCGTGGTAAGAGGAATTCCAGAAGTCGTATTCCGAGGTATGACATGCACTGCAGCAAGCTTGTTACAGCCACGAGAAGAAACTTGGGCAGTTAAAGGATGCAAGCGGTGCACAGCTCTCTAAAGCATCCTCCCAGTGGCTGATCTCCAGTAGCAGCTGGGTGTGTGCAGCATGGCTGTTACAGGTCTTAGGTGTGTGTGCAGCGTCCTGGTGAATTTGGTACTATTGGTATTTAAAAGAAGACAGCTTAAATAATTCAAATTGTTGCAAGTTTTTAAATGGATTTGACACATTTTAATAAAATTTCCTAATCCAGTACATTGCTAGATAGCTTTATCAAAAGTCAAAAGTGCGCATGGACTGATCTCTGTAGTAGCAGCAGCCAGAGTGTGATTTCTTCAGTGAGAGAACTTCAGAGTTGGGTGGTGGCACAGAGAGCCATGCTGTTTCAGAATTAAAGTTAGGATTTGAAAGTTTATCTATGGGACGGAAAAATGCATTAAGTTTATCAGAGAATTGAAAGCCAGGACTGAATCTGATCCATCAAGCTCTTGGACTTCTTGCAAAATGCTGAGTTCTGGAACCCCGACGCTCCGGACCCACACGCCAGCCCAGACAGGCTCTTTGTTTGGACATGAGAGTCCTGGAGAGTCCTGACTTACACTGTCTACAGCGTGTTTCTAAAATCTGTAGCAGAGCCTGTAAGATTTGTTAGCTCTGCAGCAGGAAGTCTGGGTGAATTTGGCACCTCAGTCGTCGCAAGCTGAAGAATCATCTGCCAGGGTTCTTGCAGAGCAGTGGGTTTTGGATGCCTTTTGGAGGCCTTAGCTGTCTGTAGTTCCTGTCAATCAAGATGTGACTTGATGGGAGATTAGGTAGGAAAAACTTACCCAAACCTATGCAGGCTATTTATTGTGGTCATATGATAAACATTTAAAAAATTGGATGTGTAATGTACCTCAACTTTGGAAAACAATATGCTTCATTTTCTTTTGAAATATTTGTCCTGTTGCCTGTTATCTTAGGATTTGTTAGGTGATTCACTGTCTGTAGTGATGCACTGGAAAGCAGCACGCGCTTGTGCCAGTTGTAACATGCTCCGTCCATTCCATGTCATAGGCACAAGCACCTGTCTTATCAAACTGGTTCCTTGTGAGGCCGCTGGCAGTCCTTGGCAAGAATTGGTTGTAGCCTGTGGTATGAGTTAGGGAGATAAAAGTCATATCAGCACTGGATCTGGTTCTGCCAGATCACTCATCTCTTCCCAACGTCAGTCGAGCAGCAATGAGAAGAACAGGAAAAATAAATGCAGCTTTTTGATGAGACAGCATAATTACTGTTTCTCTTTTTGATAGACATCACAGAAGATTCTCCTACACTCTCTGTTGGAACGGTGTACTTCACAATTCCTGCAACGGTGTAAAAAAAGCCAGCCTGGATTCTTTGGTCCTCCAGGGTGCTCACTGAGCTGTCAGTGGGGCCTTTGTGTAAGTCAGGTGCATGAAACCAGACTTAGGAGATGCAGGATAAACTTCATTTCCAACACGAGGAGAGAACTGTGAAAGCGCTGTTCCAGAGCTTGCATGTGTTGCAAAACGCATGTATTTCAGCGCAGAGGAGTTTTCAAAATGTTCTCTAATGAAGTGTCAACAGAAAGCAAAAGTTTGGAAAGAAGGTGTTTGACACACAGGAGGAGATTGCGGAGTTTAGAAGCGTGCAGATGGGTGACATTATATTCTCAAGCTGTATTGCTGCAGACTGTGCTGAGTAGAAGAAGCATTTTCTATAAATCAGTCTAAGGGTTTGTATCATCTCCTCTTAACATGCCACTGCCCAAAGTTATTTGAGCTTGCCCTTTTAAGTTTCCATTTTCATTCACTTCAATAATAAAATAGCTGGAAAGCCCCTGGTGCTGACAGATTCTGTGACACATACAGAATTTAGGCGTGAAAGGTCACTGTAACCCATAGCTACGTGTTTTTAACCAAAGTCTATGGCAGGACTGTGCTAGTGGCCTGATGTATTTAAGTGTGACGTTAGTATGTGTTATTTTTGCCTTGAATCACACTGTGGAGTTTTGGAGCATATCGTTGCATCTCAGCTCCAGAAATGAAAGTGAAATGCTGCAGTGGACACCAGCCTGTGACAGAGGGAACGATCTGCATCGCTCGTGTCTGGGAGCCTCTGAGGGAGCGCTCAGCAGGAACCGCTGCCTCGTGCAGCCTGGCTTTGTTGACATTGCCAGTGTTCCAGTTGGAATGTTCCTGTTACCCATTTCAGGAATTACATATTGCTTGTGATCTGTGAAGTTCGCGTGTTGGAGCTGCGTGTTGGTGTTGTTGGAGTAAGACCAGCGGTGCCACCAAGCCGAGGCCATGACGACAAGTTGGTCTTCACCATGGTGAGGTTTCAATACAGCAAATTGCTAAGGCAAGTAATGGTTTTGGATACAGTGCAACTGATTTCGTTGAGATGCAGACCCACACATCTCATGTCATACACGGATGTGCTTTGTTCATTCGCGGGCTAGAAGCCATTACAAAGTGCAAACACGACGTTACATTTCTCAGCGCAGTGTTCACCAAGGCGCTTTAAACATAACTCATTTGTTCTGTGTGTGAATAACAACAAAAATGATAATTTCCCCTCGGCACAAAGAACTTGAGGAAGCAAGAAGGAGCTCTCTGCCAGCCTGGCTGTTGTTGCTCCGTTAAGGTTACTTCAGTATGCGTGCATGCATGCTGTGTGTGTGCGTTACGTGCTTGTGGCAGCAGTGAGTGCTTGGCTTTGGAAACACAACCTCATATAGCCAGGAAATGAAGTGCATCTTCTAACATTTAGATTGTGCTGTTGTTTCAAAATGTGTTCTGAAGTACCTCGCAATGAAGTGATCTTCAGTTTCGCTGTTAGAACGGCTTCTGTAAACAAGTACTATTCACTCTGCTTTAGTTTTCTGCCTCTGAAAGGGCTTCAGGAGGATGCTGTGTTGGAGTTGAAGTGCTTCACAAGAGCAGGCCGTGACGCTGAGGTGCTGGCTGCAGCAATGTGTGCGATGAGGGCAGAGTGCTGCGGTGCTGCTTCCCGTCAGGCAGGCTGCTGCCCAGAGCCGAGCCAGGGCTGCCAGCGTGGCAGAGGACCGCGATGCAGGGACTGGGCTTGGCCCCTCTGCATGCTTTAAGATATTCAGAAGACGACATTAGATTACTTGGGAAATGTTGCACTTGCTTTCCTTCTGCTACAGATCGGTGCAATTCAGGGAGTTCTGCCTCTTACTCTGTTCTGCAGGGCTTTCCCAGTCTGCAGTGTCATTTCCTAAAGGGGAAGAGGACTCAGTTAATTTTTCCCCCCAAAATCTTAAAAGCGGTCAGATGTGCTACGGACTGACCACCTGTCAGATTTCGTTCTTGAGGAATAGCTTGAATATGTTTTGTTCCTATTTATATTGAGAAAATTGTTAGGGATTTTAAGTGCTGTCTAAGCACTTAAAAAATAAATATGAAATAAAGTATTACAGATCTGTGATCAATACAAGTAAGATTGATCAGTTTAATTGGAAGGTTCTGGGAAAAAGCTGCAATCTGTTAGTGTTTTATGATTTGGTAGTAAGCCTAAAAGAAGTCTTCAGGCTGGAGATGTTCGAAGTGATATCTTGCCACATGCCACATCATAACATGCAGCACATAAGAAGCTAAAAAGAATCACATTACAGAACAAAATGTAAAAAACACACCCCAGAATGTAACTGTGAGAAGAACTGCTCAGTCTCAGCAGAGCTCTCTGGGTTAGGGAGTTCTCCATTTGTTTCACGTGGATTTCATGGTTGTGGTTTAGCTGAAGTACAGTCTCTGTCATGCTGTCTGTCCTGGTGCAAGATACAAGAGGTGAGGGCATTATTTCACTGGTTATTGCTCCAAACATTAATTTGATTACTATTTATGTATGAATAAAAACATTTGAGACCTATTCTGAAGTTACAAGGAAAACTGCGTGATCATATTTCACGCACTGTTTAATATAAAGCACTTATTTCTTTTCTGCTTTTGAGGTTTTAAGTTCTAACACTCCAAGTAGGCTTTAGTGCAGTACAGACAAGCTCCAGCAGAAGCTGTGGTTTTTAAGGTAAACCTGTGCTGCAGTTCACACAGTGCAGTCGTCAGTGATGTAAATGCCAAGACCTCCACTCCTGAACACCCTCTGCTGTATTGTTGATGCCGTATTTATTGGTCTCTGTGGCTATTTGGGCTGCCGTGTGTAAGCAAATTGGAGGAACAACATAGAGCCCCTCCAGGAGGCAGACAGTGGTGAAATTCAGCCAGAGTGAGCTTTGCCTCCGTGCAGACGATGGTTTACATTTTTTGACGTCACTTACAGCTCTGACGTGGTTTTGCTTCTTGTACAGACAGGGCTAGCTATTCTGTGTGAATAATGTTGTCTGCTGAAGGATGGGGAGTTTGACCTCATGCAAAAGCATATGGCTTTTCCCATGTTCCTGTGGCATCTGTTTTCAAAGGCTCGATAACCCAGGTTGTTCTGCGTATGCAAGAGTGGCCATTGGGTCCCTGTGGCTGAACTGCGTGAATGGTTCCTCCAGCACCAGCTCTGCTGGGCTCCTTGGGCATGACCAGACCACCTCTGCTGTGAAACGGCCTCTGGGTCTCAGTGAGAGATGTGTGCTTCTGTACTTCCGTCTGCTCCTCCCCTTTCAGTTCATCTGCAGGCTTTCCACATTTGTAACAGCTGTTGACTAACACCAGAAGAAAGAAACCAAACCTATGCTGAATTAGTCCTCCTGTCTTCAGCCACTTGAATGCTTTTAAACACATGAAGTGGCATTCCTCAGGAGTGAATGTTGTTCAGGCTGTTTCATATTTGGGCCTGGAAAGATGCAAATAACATTACAGGAAAGCGGGTGGTGGTAATATTTCTGCTGAGTGAACACTGAGATCTAGTGCTGTGTGTGCACATATGTACTTAAACATCTCTGTACACACACACATCTGTGACCGTCCCCATTCAGAGCATAACACTGCTTGTGCAAGCTGTCATTTCTCTGACACTTCCTAACAAGGTGTGCATTGTGCAAGAATCCTTAGGCAAGAATGTTTGGGTGGATTTACACAACTGGCCAGCTCCAGCTATTTGAGCTGGCACTTCAAATGCTAAGCAAGCTTCTCAGGATGGTTGTAGTGGGCGTTGGAATGGAAATATAGGCTCGTTTAAGACCAACCTGGCACCTTGCTGAGATTCAGGGTTGTTATGGGGCCCGAGGAGGAGAGACACAGCTCAGCGTCTGTTGGGTGGTACAGTGGGCTTCGTTCCATCGAGGGGTGGGCATTTGGGAGGAGCTGCGTTGGCTTGTCAGGTTGGTAAGATCAATAGGTGGTCCTGGAGCTGAAAGGGCAGTGAGGAGCCAGTGCTAGCGGGAAGCAGGTAAAAGCTGTGCAAGAGCCACAATGCTGGGGAGGGGAGTGGGGCTGAGCAGTCAGAGCACATGGGGAGAGCCACAGGGCATGTCCCAAGTGAGAGATCGTAGGACATCCCACATAGGGTGGGACGTTCTGGGGGTGACATCTCAGAAACGACAGCGCCCACTGGAACACAATCCCTTCCAGAGGTTGGAGCAGAGCTAGTGTTCTTTACAGGTTTATTTATTTTGGAGGTAATTGTAAAATTTAGGTGTTACTTAAGCTGTATTAATTCCTCAATACAAACACTTCTAACTTAAAATGGATTTAACTTGACTTAATGTAATACGTTTTGAAGCTGAATTATCTTACCGCAGTATAAGCAAGCCTAATGTTTGAGCACTCCTGTAGAAATACTCTGCCAGTTGCATTACTCCCCTGTTGTCAGCGTCCCTGCCTGCCCCGTGTGCTGTGCCTTTCATGCTGCTCCAGGTTCCTGTGGCAATGGTACCGTCATCTCTTAGGCCATGAAATCCAGTCTGCTGCAGCTAGAGGTGGTGTGCCTGGTACAGCTCTGCTGCACAGCTTGGCCTTTGAAAAGAAGGATGGAGGAGGGAGCAACGCCTCAACGTCCAGGGAGACATACACAAAACGTGCTTTGGGAAAACGTCAGCACTGAAAAGCGAAGCTCTCAAAAATTAGCTGGTGGTATATGAAGTCTTGCACAGATCTGCTCGATATAGCTCATGCCGTTTTAAGCCTGCTCCTTATCTCTGTGCGTTACTCTGTAAATTCTTTCATTTCACGGCTGTACGTGCCAGTGCTGTTCACACTGAGATTTTTTAAAAGACTGAAGCTTGCCCAAATTTATTTTATGAATTGCAAATGACATGTTCCTCAGACATTACTACCAATGTGAAGCCAAATTTAACTCTCTATTCCAAAACAAAGCTGTTAGAGGAGCTCAAAGTAAGGGTTTTTTTTTTTCCTTTTTTTTCCCATTAGTTTCATTCTTACATGCAGCTTAACTATGTTGGCTGAATTTAAAAAAAAATGAAATATTGTATGAACAGCCTAGCAAAAAGAACTGCTAGCTTGGCAATACCTGCAAAGTGAAGATCAATAATAAAATTTGGGAAATTGCAGTCAATTAGAAGGAACACCTCATACTGGGATTCATAGAATCACAGAATGGTTCAGGTTGGAAGGGACCTTAGAGACCATCTTGTTCCAACCCCCCTGCCATGGGCAAGGACCCCTCCCGCCAGACCAGGCTGCCCACAGCCCCATCCAGCCTGGCCTTGAGCACTGCCAGGGAGGGGGCA